>JAQFZB010000074.1:0-40187 GCA_034695165.1 Desoria trispinata
CAGCTTGCGATCTTGCAGCTTTTGCTTCATGCATCTTTTTTCGAAAACTTGCAGCTTTTGCTTCATGAAGCAAAGTTTATATGTGAACACTCTGAAACATGCTTCTGAGGCAAAAGCTGCATGCAGCTCGTAGGTGTGATTGAGGCTTTAGGTGGACAATTTATTTCTATATAAGGATTTTCTATAAATTCTATTAATAAATCTGACCATTATAACTCCAGCAGAGAGAGTCTTATTTTAAATGAACACTTTCTTAAATTATTGTCAATTTTCTTATGCAAAAAGATAAAAAATAGGAAAAGCAATCAATGTCAATGCAGTTCAGTTTCAGTTCTTATTGTTGTTTTTTTGTTTTTCAGTAGCGTTTATTGCCCTTTAGTTTATCTCCTACTGTTTACTATTATTACAGATAATAATATGAAATTGAAAGCTACTACTATTATACTAGCCCCTATCTGAAAATAGTTGTTGATTTGATCTGATGGCAGTCTGGCAGTGGTTTGGTTTGGTCATTGATTTCTTGGCCAAATCTACTAGTTTTTTCATACTTATTTTTAATAAATCATGTAGAAATCCATCATCCCATGAATTTTTATTTTATTATGTATTTTTCTACCCAAAAAAAGTAAGTTTAGTAAAAACATATTGAATATTTATTAGAGTCAATAGATGCAAGTGGATTTACATGATTTGCGTGTTTTTTCATCATCTTCTTCTTCTCTTGTTTATTAACTTTTGCTTTCATTTTTCTATATGCCTATGCCTATATAGTATATACTATATAGTAGTAAGCACACGACAGACACGATTCAAAGGTAATGTTAAATTACTATTAGCTTAGTAGGATTATGATGGTTGATAGTAAACTTTTGTTTTTCTTTTTTGAATAAGAGTCAAGGTAAAATATCAACCTTTGAGCATGTGTCAATGCACTCTTCAATCATTTGAAACTTGTCTCTTTGTGAAATATTGTTTTCAGTTTCAGGTACATAATTGACAGTTGTGAAATCTTATTTTTCTCCTCCAATTACTTAATTACAGATAGGACTATAGGGTAATTTTTATTGACACTTTATTTTTATTAAATTATTTAAAAAGATATTTCCTGTCAATATAATTTTTTTATCGTCTAAGGGACTAGGACTATGGGACAGGGAAACACCTTGGATTAAAAAAGCTCTATAATTATTTTTTCTACTTAAGATTAGGACGGAAGTGTTGATCAGCAGAGTAAACAAATATATTACTCTACGTGAAACCTTTAATTAAGCTTAAGATTAGTTTAACTCACTGAATTGAACTGAAATATGAAATAGTAGCCTATAGTAGTTAGCATTTAGTATGGATTTATGGATGACCTACCCTCAGGGGCTTTGTTCATGGTGCAATGTATGTGTTTATGTTTACAAAGTTTATGCTGTATTAACACACAAAGAAATCCAATGTTTAATTCCATTATCTAATACACTGCAATTGGCTGATTGTATTATAATTGTGATTTGATTAATATCATTAATTCAAGATCAGACTTATTATTATAAAATAGTAGATATGAATCTCATCCTTTTCACATTATAATTCAGCTGCGCAAGTGCCTATAATCTGTGGAATGGAAGATAATAATAATTTATTATAATAATATTATCTTTAGCAGAAACAGAAATCTTTCATTATAATTTTAATTTAATTTGGATAATTAAAATAATTAAATTATGTAATCTAGATTTAAAGTAAATGTAGGATTTGGAAACAGGATTAAATTATAACTATTAAAAATCTTGGTAAGGATAAGGAAAGGAATTTAATCTAGTTCTTTAAAGGCGTTAAATTTAAAGCCATTACAGTAGCCAAAGCCAAGGGATGAAGTGGACCCCATGGGACATTAATGATCATCTCTTGCTGTGTCTGATGAAGTCAATAAAATCACTCTCATTAATCCATAAAAGTGATTAATTGGAACACAACAGTGATAAATAAAAAAAACTACTTAGAACTAGTTGACAGACTAGATGATGACTATTGATGACATGCATTACAGATACAGATAGTGCTATGATAGAATATAATGAGATTGGAAAAAAACTGAATTTCTCTAATTTTCCAATCCTCATAGAATAACTCATAGCATAGCATACGATGGACTTTCATTAATAATTCTAAATTATCCATATCTTTTCTCTCTTCTATTCTGACTGGTTTTTTATCCACGAACCAAAAATTACATTACACGATTAGTATTATTTTAAGCACTTTCAAAAAACACAACCAACCAAGCGAACACTTTCCCTGCAAATCAAATCACAACATTCACAACAAGATGTCAATTTTATAATCCTATTGTTATTCTTCTACAATTTATTATCATCTTATTGACTTCACATTACGAATAACGAATAATAATGGATGACGATGACAATGATTTGTGCAACTCATGCTAATTCATAAAAATCATTGGTTTCATTTTATTACCTCCTTATCAATTTTGCTTAGTAGTTATAATATGATTAGGATTATTAAATTGTCACTCCTATTATAGTACGGTTAGTTAATATTGTATAATAGTCCGTGGTTAACAGTTAACATATAAAACGTGGACTATTATCAAAATGATTATTATATTATATAGGGTTTGGACTTCCTTGTTTTGATTCTAATAGAGTAAGCTTTCGAATTTCTAGATTAAAATTAAAACCCATGTACTATTAGATATAAACTATTAGAGTTTAAGAAATAGAAAACTTGAATCAATGTCGTGATACTAAATGGAGGAATTATTTGGACAATTTTATTATTTTAAAGAAGAAAGGAAATTTACTTAAATCATCACGTAGCAAGAAGAGCTAAAGTTTTGATTTTGACATCAGATTGGTTTTAATTTGAAAATGAAACTTAAAACAATACTTAAATAGTATGAAAGCACGTGCTTTGGAGTGGAATCAATTTCGTGCATTAATTTGCGGAACGCTTTGAGATTTTGGTAGCTATAAAATGGCTATTAAATGCAATCTTCTGATGCTATGTCTGTAGCTACATTATATACATACCCACCCCCCTTTATTTACCTTCCTATGGTTTTAAATCATGTGTAATGAACCATTAACAAAGTACATAAGTGATAGTGATAATGACAATGACGCTTTTTATAAAAAATAAAGATTATGCTTATTAGTGCGTGTAATTATTTCTTAAATAGTAAATAAATACTTTAGCTACCTTTAGTTGGATCTACAAGGTGAATAAAATACTTTTAAAATTTAATTAGATAAACAATCCGAATTATTGGATATCTTTTACAAATATAATATATAATAAATGAAAACCGTTTCTTTTGAAAGTATGAATTTCCACGTCATATTATTGATATACGATATAAAAAGATTTTCGATACATTGTAGAGGTGATTAATTGTAGTGCGGATTATAAAATTATGAATTTCCCGTTTTTCGCCTGTAAGCAGGTTTAAAAAAATTGTTCATCATACAATAATTCATTGTTCAAACAAGTGAATGAACGCTTTTGTATTTTAAATTTAGACTCATAACTAAAACTAAAGACAGAAAAAAAAGCGAACGCCTTAACGATTAGTGAAGATCATTGTGCTGAGTAATTGTACATCTTAATATACAGATAGTAGTAGCAATACAGATAAAAGAATGCATCTAAATAGAATAAAGCCTAAATTATACAACAATCTTTAGCATAAAATATTTCACGATAATGTTACACTTTCTTTAGAAAAACATAATCTCTTTTATAGTAGTACTTTATTCAGCTCCATTAAAGAGTTAATTTTAATTTCATTAACGAATTTCCACACCACCAGACTACTACTATGAATTAAATTAAATTAAAACTAATGATCTGTTCATCATCTCATATTATAATTATCACATCACTCTCTAAAATCCATACAAACCAAACCCCTTTAATTCAATTCAATTCAACAATGTTAATTTGTATGTATACAAGGGTAGTATAGTAGTATAGTTTAAGCTAAGAGTTGAAGAAACCATCAATTAATCGATCATCATGTGTAATTAAAACACTCCTTCTCTTCTAAATTTTTTTAATCTCTATGCACTATCTTCTTATGGGTTTTTTTGCCGCAAGTCGTGAAGAAAGTTACATATTATAATGTAGTGAGTTGACGACGTGGTGGAAGAACATGTAATAAATATGGGGACAATTCATGAATAATTAATAACCTCTTCCACAGCCATATCACCACCAGCTTGGCGAAAGGTATCAAATTTATGGCTTAATAACATAAGAAATCTGCTAATTGATATTTACAACAACAGTCTCATCATCATCTTCCACAACAGAAGTTAAAAATACCCAGGAGCTACATACTGAATAAAAGTTGTTTTGAAAATTCAATATTCTGTGCCAAAAGTCAATAAAATTTAGGGAAAAAAGACGAAATACACAAAGGGAAATGGATTTACATAAAATGACTAATTTAATTTCTCTCTTCTTTTCTTGGATATTTCGCAATAGGTGTTATGTGGACTTTGTTATGCTATTGTTAATACTTAATCATATTTAAATTACAATTATGTATAGTGTAAAACTAAATTCTAAATGTATTTATACATCCTGTAAATTTCAACTTTTGGTCTCAAAGATATATTATTTACAGTAAAATTTAAATTAAACAAAATCGACTGCAATTTTAGTAATTTTTTGAAGCCTATAGGTTTATTAAAAATTTTAATTTATTCAAGAATCAATTGTACTTGGATTAAAAAGTTAATTAAAATTTTCGAAATTTCTTGATGAATTAAAAAATTTATTAGACAACAAATCTAAATATCTGGCGTCGATAAAATGTATGATATTTTATTTATTTTCTAATTTGAAATTGAAATATTATTAAACTTAAAAGCCTGATAATTTACTTATAAAAACCACAATTTTATGAACTGTTGAAAGTAACAATTGTTTTGTAAATAAATGACGCAAATTGATTTTTTTCATCTCATTAAAAAGAGAACTTGATATACAATATGTGTATAAATATTCTAAAGAAGAATACGACATGTCTTCTAAATGAAAGTAATACACAATAATACATTTGTGATGGAATTGAAATTCTTATCAAGAATGTTACTTGCTATTTTAATTGCGTCTCCGTCTGTCTTCATCATTCAATAAATAAAATGTAATCATTTGCGCTTTGTAAGAAAAAAATCAAGTTTCAAATTCAAATCATTCACATACTATAAAGACAGCAGTCGATGACAGCTGATAAAAGAAATCTCATTGCAGTGTTAAATATTAACTCAAATATTAATATGATTATCATTGACTTACTGCCATAATACAAAATACAACAATGGCACGAGTTATCACTATTTCATATATTCATGTTATATATATACGCTTCAGAGAATATAACACTGACATGACGTGAGATGATAAGAGCAACTATATATATTGTATTAATTAATTAATGGGGGCTCAAAGTAATTAACACTTTATTACGCAATTCTCTGTTTAAAACTCCAAATTTTTATTTAAATTTAAATTATCGGGTTTATAATTTAAAATTTATATAATAATATCCCTCTCCCTATGAAAATATTAAAATGAGATCTTTGCATGAGAAACCCTTGCTACTAATTTCTTTATGGTAGCTAATTTAATGATGACATGCATCTCCTTTAATAAAGAAATGCATGTCAACGTCAACTCTTCTTACTGTTAGTAAAATGATGGGGATTTGACAACACGTATTACAGATTACTTACTACTCTGTTGCATTTTAAATGTTTAAATTGTGTATCGTGTATATTAGAATTAAAGAACCGCATTGTAATAGTGACACAGAGACGCAACTCTGTTAAGTTAAGTAGTGGTGTGTAAATTAGGGTCACGTAGAAAGTGAGAGGAAGCCGGTTTCACTGCAACTACTGCCAAAACACATCATCATCCTCTCAATACTACACAGTACAAGACAATCAGATTCAATTGAAGAGACTAAATGTGTTGATTTCTGACACACCATACAGGATCACAGCTATTCTATTACGAGATCTTTAATCGAGAACTGACAATCAAAAATATCTATAGATTTCCATTTTCAATCAGACCCCTTTAATTTTATTATGGAAATATGTAGCATAGTACTATGATTTATTTTAAATGAATTGTAATTTACTAATTTAATGTTAAAACCAAAATATGAAATAACAATACAAAAAAAATAAACTTACAGAAGAATAGATCTCGCGTTGGCGAAACCCCTAGAGCGAAATATTCACCTCCGATATAGCAACTATATACGATATATGGCTTTGAAATACCGAAGATGAAATCTAACACGTTAGAAATTGCACAATCACTTACATAAATCCAAAAGTGTTAAAATTTTGAAATTGGAAAATCTTCACACTGTTTATTTCATAGACACAAGATGAGTGAGTAGCCTGGCTCTGGCTAATTATTTAATTTTAAAATTTAATTTTTATTTTTATTTTTACAAGCCCTTAGTTTCATGTGTTTATACAGGAACTGAGTGTTGAATCCAACTGTCGATATTTTGATAAGAGATTGCCGTAGTACATAAGTTACGCGACTATATGTTTTTCATTTATTAAAGCTTCCGCTCTCACTAACTTGTACAAAAGTTATTCATAATACAAAGTACTACTGTATGTAGAATAGAATTGGCAAGAAGATAACAATGCAGCGTAACGTGTATTATATTATAAAGATAAGTCTTGTCTATGTAATTCCACTGCATATAGAATATATTGAGAGGTTTATTTTATAAACTTGACCTTTAATTTAAGAAGAGAAAACGGCTGCTTTGTATCATTCTATTGTAAATCATCATTTACTTTGAATTTAAATGCTACAGAAGAATAAGAAGCTTATATGATGCATGCAACAATAATCTTCTTATGTAGTTGTAAAATGCTAAAGCTAATGATAAAAGATAAAATAGAGATGTGTTTTTCTACTTGAAATTATAAAATGTAAAATCTCCTACTGCTATATAGTACTATTACTATTACCCCTTTGATAATAGCTGAACTGAAATGCACAAAAACTATTCAAGTTCAACAACAACAAATTTTACTTTCAATTTCAATGCAATTTCCAACAATGCAATTTACCTTTTTTTACCCCCTTTGTTGGTTATCAGTTATCATATCAACCTCTGCAATACTAATACTATATGAACTATGATAATGATAGATTGATGGGATGCGGTAAAGTCAACTATAATAGTGTATTTTATTTTATGTCAATAAAAAACAAGTGGGTAGGTCAGTTTTTTTCACATACCCTTGTGAATTGGCATTTTAATTACAGATTGAGATTTGGAGATTCTCTCTTTTCTTATATTCCTTTGGCTTTTGTCTCTGAAAAGTTGTCCTCTCTATTATTCTGTTTTTCCATCAAAGACCACTTTTGTAATAATAATTTATAGAAGAGAAATTGATTGGTTGGAAATTTTTGGTTGGGCAAAATAACATAAGTTATTACATATACTGAATAATATTATTTGAGATATTTGGTAATAGTGTAATTCTAATTAATAAGTTTAACCTTCAATTCAAAATTCAACTATCCCTTTATTATTTTTATGGCTTTATTTTTTTATGGAGTAGAGAGTCGTTTTTAGAAAATGAAAATAAGAAAAGACACATTTTGATAGCCGTTTTAAATTAAATTGTTAATTGAAATCATAACTTCATTTATTTTCAAATGAGGTCTTTTAATTTATATTAATTAATCTATAAATTCATAATTGTTATTAATATTTGTTTAAAAATTTAAACGAATTTACCTTTTTAATAGGAATAACGTGAGAATTAAGCAAGTAATGATTTCCTGTGCTCATAAAGAATACAACAAAGACGTGAGAAGATAAATCAAATGTTTACAGAGAAATTATTTTTTTAAATAGCTTTTTAAGTTTTACTATTCATATAGTTTTCTATTTATAGGAATTTTTATTTCCATTTCGCTTAGATATTGACTATTGACTTTGTTTATCAATAGTAAATTATTGAATGACGTCATAGTCATAATACAAATGTATTGATTATTGTCATATTTTTATAAAGACGCTTTTATAAGACCTTTTAAAGACTAAAATGAACAAAGTGTTGCTTTCTAAAGTACGTAGAGCACTTTACAATAAAAACTTTTGAAGAGTAAAATAAATACAGAATATGAAGAACGTGTTGAAATAATGCTGGAAATATTCTTGGAATGAGTTTCCATAAAATATTCATTCTCATGTTCTTTGTTCCTCAAGTGGTAGACCACAGGTGGACTTTAGCTGGAAATATTCTGGATTTTATTTTTAATTTCACGTCATTTTTCTGAAAAATATATTTTAAATTTTCAATTGTATATTCAAAGATGATCCGATTATTCGATTCCTGTATTTAAGTACCATCTACTCGTACAATTTCAGTTTGCAGGTGAAAGAGTTCGCCAATGAATTATAAAATCAACCTTTGACTTCCATTTATGGTAGTTTACGTTGTTTGAATTGTAACATGTATGTAAGTTACCCGGGATTTTTTTACCCACTCTGCAATGTCACGAACGCTATAATTAAATAAATGTTTTATGCATGTATTACGTATTTCGTTTCATAGAGAACTATGGAACTATAACATTTTGCTATATAGAATGACGATGACGACAAGGGTCTTTGGAATGGAAAATGTCAATTGCAATCTTCGTCACGCAACATTCTATTGTATTGCTCCAATTTCCAATTTTATCCCTAACTACTAGTAACTACCCTACATGGTAAATTGCAACTGGGCTTTTGTTTTCCTTTTCTTTTGCTGATAAATTGTAAATTGTTCATTCCTCGTCTTCTTCTACGTGCGATGCTATTTGCTCTGTGACGTACAATACTGCTAAAAAGTAATTGGAAATTTAGTCTCGTTTTTCACGGGGTTCTTATTAAATAAGATGATTATAATGCTATTAGTATTTTATAAGTAGAGTATGAAGGACGATTGAGGCGATGAGTACTAAATGCCAAAATAAACTGCATTTGCATAAAGTAAATGACGTGACAATCAATCAATGATTTTGAACCAGCCTGAATAAAAAATGTCAGGAAAATATGTCCAAAGAAAACTTTTCTTTTATGTTTATGTAGAATATTTTACGTTTGACATGACAGTTTCATGAATTGAAACATTTGAGCTGGAAGTAGATTCTCCAGGAATCTCCAGGAATTTCCTTAGTAAGAGCTAAACTAAAGTTACATGAAGAGGAAGAAGAAAGTGATCTTGGGAAATCAAATCCAAATGTTAACAAGAGCAAAGAGAGCTTGGCTTTTGGCTGGTAAAATATCCTATGAAATATTCACAGGTAGGAAGGAGTTCAAGGATAACCCACTTTTACGCCAGAATAACTAAGATAACGACAATTCAGTACAGAAGAACAGAAGACAGAGGGAAAGAAACGATAAGATCACTTGCACTCTTCACAACTGAGGGAGTAAATAAAATAAGGAAAAAATCACTTTTCTTATCATCCTTTGATCCATGCACTTCATAATGTCACGTCAATAAAATAAGAGATATTTCAAAATCGGAACAATCGAAATTCTAGATATCGATTTTGTAACTTCAATTTAACTCATATGAGAACGAAATACCTGCATATATAATAAAATTTGTATAGAACCTAATTTTATTTCACGATGTTAGAGCTAGTGATTTCAAAATCTTAGATTTAGTAATTTGCTATATCTTTTACTACACCTTCATACTGTAATAATAAAAAAATGAGAGCTTACGACGTTACTACTAGTATTCCCTAAATTAATATTTTGAACAATTGAAACTTTGTAATTTCTACCATGCATAGATTTTGATAATTAATACGATTTTACAAGAGAATCCATCTGCAATGAAAAGTTTTCCACAATGCAAGTCTCCTCTGAATTATTTATCTATGTACTTTAAAATTCTCAAGTGAATGTGTGATGTTACCTGGTTTGGTTTGGTTTCAGTATTAGAGACTGGAGGTGTTGTTTTCCTATTTATACATACAATTTGCTTTCCCTTCCTCTCCTAATATATGTGTTTCAGGAATAAATTCATCTCGTAAATTCCCAATAACAGGACAATTTCATTGGAACAGGACAACAGGAGTGAAACATTGATAAATTTTCTTCTTCAATTTCAATTCAACAAGAGTATTATAGATAAATGCAATGCACAATATAACAAGTTGATACGTGACAGCTATTTTTAATTGGGAGATCCTGTCTAATTTAAATCCTCAATTTATTTATGGCCATATTTTTATAGTCATAGCCCGAATTACTCCCTCGTTAAAATGTTTCTTATAGAAGTTATAATTTATCAACAACAATTCTTACGCAATTCAGATGATTAAAATGTTTTGAAATATTTTTTAGAGTAAAACATGGAAATCTTTATCTCATTTGTGTTGAATTTCAAAAATTCTTCCATCCATTCCGTATTACAGAATTCCCTGTATTGTAATATTAATGTGTGTGTAAACTTTCTCCGACTCCTTGTATTTGTAAAGGGCAAAGTATCATCAACAACAAGCTCTTCAAGATTCTTCTGCAAGAAAGTAAGACGTTTGTCCGTTGAATTTTGCAACAGCTAATATAGATTGATCCCCATGTGGCAAATACTAAATAAAGTACATAAACATACCCTTACAACATTCTTATTTACATCATCAACCTACACTACTGTACACTTTAACAATTTTAAATTGATTCCCTGTGATAAATCCCCGTAAACAATAAATAAATAAGTCTCCTAATGCAATAAAAATCATAATTCCATCATTTTGTAACTTGATAAAATCAAAATCAATTTTAATTAAGCTCCTAATCACTTTACAAGAGAGATAGAGGGGATCATCTGCTTCAGTTTCAGTTTCAGATGAGAAATGAATATTCTAAAATTACATTCTTCAGAATATTTTATAATTGATATAGTCTCAAATGTCTCTCCTACTTCTTCTCATGTAAATATTAAGGTAAGGAAATTGAATTAAAATCCAGCAGAGAAAGAAGCAAGAAGCATATCACTCAAAACCCAATTTCAAAGTTTCCTGTGGTTTCATTATATTATCATGTAATTTAATAATTCACTTTCTCAGTATAATATAATGAGGAGGAGAGAATGAATTAATCATATTATAATTATAGCATTCATTAGATTAATTGAGATTTTTCTCATCATCAACTCCTTCATTTTCATTATCATTCTTAGTAGCTGAGAATGAGAATGAGGTTCTTCTTGAAAATTTTAACCTGACTATGTAATAGTAATAGGATTTTATTTTATCTCTAGTAAAAAAGTAAATTATATGTAAAAGGAGATGTGCTGAGGGAAAGGAAAAGAGCAAACAAATTTCTTATTTTGGTTAGCTAATACAAATATAAACATTGACAGGGAAGAAGCTTCCTATTTCTTCGTAGCAGTACTTTCTATACTTTCCCTTCAAAAAGAAGATCCTAAAGCATTCAACCGGAAAACAAACATTTTCTTAGAAGATCATCCTCTTCGCCTCTGCCCCATATATTCTCTAACAAAGAACAACACAATATAAAGCTACAGCTACAACTACAATATAAAGCAATACACAGATCACAAGGGCATAAAGAGACTCCAGGCTCAGGAGTATCTTGTTCTTTCATTTTGTTTTATAATTGAAATTATTATTCCATGTCGTTTTCAAATACACGATTATAATTTAAATTCATAATTTGTATTTTATTTCCAGAATCCAACCCACTTTTATAATGATATTATTACATGCTCCTGGATTTAATGAGATGTAAATATAACAATAAAAATAATAATAAGGAAAATTCAGGAACCATATGAAAATATGGCAGCTGGTAAACAAATTGTTAAGTTCCATATCATTATTATTATTATTGGGAGTCCGATACATTTGTGAATGTGAAATGTGAATTTTGTTTACAATTTAAACTTTTTCCTTTTCCTCTAGGTATTTTTTCGAAGGATTTGATATCTCTGAGAAAAGTTGACTAGTTGACTTTGGCTTTTTTCTTTCTGACAGCAACCAAGTCAAGCATTCAAATTCAAGCATATTGACGATGAAAGTGAAAGCTACCCAAGGCTTAGACTATTAAATTTTGTTTATATATTTATTTATGAGACCATTTTATGATATACATTCTTAATAATATACCTTCAGTTTTATAAGTTCGAAGGTATATCATTGTCAGCATCATCATCCCTATAAAATAGCATTTACAACGAATCTAGAATCAATAACTAAATTCGTCTGTCCTTAAATGAAAAAAAATCATTATCGTTAAAAACCATCACAATATTAAAATTCCCATTGATTCATCATTCATCAAAAAAATTACACCAAAAGTCTATGTCATGGAGCTAAGCAATACATAAATAGCTGAATGAATGAAGACTCCAAGCTACAACTACTAATTACTAGATTGTCATCAAAAGACCCATGTTTATCTTTGAAGATATAGTGATATGATATAGTGAATACAGACCTCTGTTATTATATTAAATGATGACGACTAATAATAATAATATGCTGTGATAAAAAACCTCCTATGAAACAAAGCAGAGTACATAACCGTAGGGGAAAACCAAAACAAAGTAAAACAGGGATAGCAATAGAAATAGTATTTAGCCAGCACAGCATAAGAATTTTCTCTCTACTTTCACTGGAGAATTGTAGTGTGTAGATTCATGGAGTCTTCGGCTCCAGTTGAGTTTCAAATTCATTCCACCTTCTGCCTTGGCTCCAGTGACTTCAACCGGTTGGTTTCTTTTGCTGCTGGAGAGGAACACTTTCTCAGTGAACAACATAAGAGAGAAGTATACTCAATTTGTCAATTTCTTCTTTGTAAGCTTCTTCTGCTCCAGTGGTGGTAGTAGTACACTTGAATCATCAGATCATTATTACAAAGAGTTACGACCACAGAAAGTCAAGTCGTAAGTCACAGTTCTCACTCTAAAAGATACAAAAAGTCATTCTTCTTCTTCTTTTCAATTCAATTGTCGTATTTTGTATTCTTCTCAAAGGAGATATAAGAAATTTTGTTTGGGTTTCTTATTTTTTACCTGGAATTGGATAATTTCAAATAAATAAAGATTAATATATTAATAAGGTGCTACAGTTGGTCAAGGGATACAATAAAATACTTTGGAAAGGGAAGTTGACAGTTTTATTCATTGTTCGTCGTATACAACGTGGGCTTCTCTCTCTGCGTTATTTTATTTGCAGAAGGGACAATTTGAGACAAAGTTAGAGAAAGGTAAGAAATTTTATTTAAATACAATTGACACCGTGATAATATTATTTTAAAATGAATTAATTTTAAAGTGAAGGGTATCGCCAGGATATTATGATGATTTTAACATTTTAAAGGCTCGAGGATAATAAGGGATACGATGAGATTAATTTATACATCTATTATTGGTCTACATTTTGCACCGTAGGGATTATTGAGAAATGAGAAATTGGATTTGATTTAAAGATGTGCTTATTTTCTCTCCTTTATATTCAAATTAGTTGAAAGTCATAAGCTTAGCTGATATTTCAAAAGGTGGATATGGAAATAAATCATGAGGTAGAATTTTAGCTGACATGACAGAGCTCTAATATCCAAAGCCAGAGCAAGGTTGTAGAGATATGTTTTACATGAGAAATTTATATAACTGCAGATTCAGATTCATGTACGTACAGTAGGTATTCTGAATGTGTTATCGAGCATCATAAGAAACAGATCAGAGGATTCCCTTATAGAGAGGACTTATATATATATAGATAGTAAGGGTAGCTTTATTTTATTTTAGAAAGTCTCTACAGTTTCAATTACACAGTATTTCACATGTTCTTACTCCTACTCATCTGCGAGATGGGAATGATCTGCAAGATGCTCATCCTCTACGTAAATCATTCAACTCTTCTGTCCAGGAAAAGGAAAAAAACAAGTTTGAAAATGAGAAAATAAGTTTTCTTGAAAAAAGTTGTAATGTCTCTTGATGAATTTTAGATTAGGAACTTGTTTAGGTACTGACTTTTGCAGTTTGACATGACATTGATGATAACATAGAGTTTGTAGCAGTTCTGCTGTTACTTCTGTTACTAAACTAAAATGTAACTTTTATTTTCATCAGGGTCTGAATTTACACTAGTAAAAGTAAAACAAAGGGTTCTGGGGTATTTATGCAGGTAGGTTCCTAGAATGAAGCCAGTATTTTATTTTGGTATTCTAGGTCAAACATTATTCTGCTCTGTATTATGCCATTATTCGACAAGATATTCATATATGGAGAAAGCGTTGAAAGTAAAGGTGAAATGGGGTAAAACAATACATAATATAGTAGTAGTAGTATAGAGGTATCGTGTGAATTGTAAATTGTTCAGCACTTTCCAATGTACACAAAGAACAGAAGCACATATGCTGCTACTTTTTCCTTGAATACAAAAAGAGATTTATAAGCTCAGGCTCAATGCTTCCGTAAACATGGGATCCATTTAAATTTAAAGCACGGAAGTTCCACACCCTGTATATTTATTAAGATAAGGTAAAAATCAATTCACACGTGTTTGTATATAACGTCCTATTCTATTTTTCGAGGGGCACTGGACATTTTTAGTAAAGAAGATTGAAAGGATTTAAATAGTGTCCTATCATTAACTATGTGATACATTAGTGTTTTCATTGCGTAATGAAGAAAATTGTCTGTTGTGAAACTATTGAAAACTTCATTGGAAGTAACGTCCTATTCTATTTTTCTGAGGTATTGGAATTTTTGTTGAATTAATGTCTCTTTTTAATCTTAACTATACAGCATATTTAAATGAAAACAGGAATGTCATTGCGTAACGAATAAAATCATCTTTTATAATAATAATGCTAGTGTTGAAAACTTTGGCTTAATAGTAGTGAAAGCAGGCAGGTTAAATAAATTATAGTCCGTTGTTCTGACATAAAAAAAAGAAAAATGCTGTTCCCGTATTATTAGCATGTTGTGTTTTGTTGTTGACTAGCATGGGTTGAATATTTGACAGCAATGGCAATGGCTTAGTAGAACGGAAGGAAAGGGATTTTCCCTTTATTTATTTCATATTTTATATTCATCTCTTTGACTCTCAGTCGTGTGTTTGTGTTTAGAGAATTTATAAAATCAACACATAAAATAAAAATATTCTCTGAAGGATTTATAAAAATATTACTACATTTGTAATAATAAATCTTGGAACAATTAACAATTGGAATATGGGATTCTTCTGGCATGATATGATTGTAAAATTCTAAACCACAGCTCTATGATTAGTTGTTTGTAGTTCGACAACCAACTATGAGTTTTTGGGTCTAAAATATTTTCTTCCTATAAGTCAGATTTACACAACACCCTGTATGTTATACTAATTTAATTATAACATTTCACTATACTTTCAATGATATTTAATTTATATAACTATAAAGAAAATTAACTCTTGATTATTATCTTAATTAAAAATCTAAAATTTTTAAACTGTAGATTTCTATGTATAATTCAATAGCATATTCATAGTAAAATGTATTTTAAAATCTCCCTATTCCCCCAAATAGTCCCTTGTCGACAACAAAGATTGAGAATAATAATAGTATTATTATTCAGGTAGGATTGCTAATCAATCAATTACGTATAGCAGAGTTGGTGTCTTGCGGATGTAATTTGGAAAGTCAAATTACGTAAATTGAATTACCCCTTTGCCATGTACTGTTTTACGATTACATACAATGGAAAAACAAGCAGGGATAAATTGAAACAATCTCATTATACATGGTCCATTGTCCATCTTCATTTGCTCCATTGGAAATTACCTCTTTCTCTATATCTTAATTTGTTTTCAACCCACAAATAATTAAATATTCGTGTTTTTCTTTTTCATGAATGTTAAAAAATTTGAACGCCAAAATATTGGAATTGGCTGTAAAAAAATTATGTATAATCTATCAGATGTCCATTCTCCGATTTATAAGATTAATTGGTTTGAAATCTCAGAGGAATGAGGAAATGTAATAATTTCCAAGAATAAATCAAAATGCTGTCAAATTAAACTAAGAAATGTTCGTTTGGTGTTTGATGCATGATCTGTTTTTCTGTTGAAATTGAATGAAGAACAATTGAGATGGATGGGATTGCATTATTGTGTTCTCTGTCTCATTTCTTACACAGGTTTCCAGGAAATGACATTTGATATTTCAGCCCATTTGCATAATCCATAACATATGTCATGTTCACATCAAATACAAGGACACATGAGTCTACACATGAATTTACTTAAATTATTCCCCTTAGAGCTTTTGTCCAATGTCCAGGCTATTTTCTACTTGCTATAATTAATTGCCCATCATGTATCATTATCAATTGTATAATATTCTTTTATAATTTATATGCCTTGTAATTCTTATTAGAATATTTCTTCCCATTTTATAAATCCCTACCTCAGCAATTGATTTGACTATTTAATAGAGGATATTATAACATTTGTAGTAGTAGTAGTGCTACAGTAGAGAAAGCCACTTGTACAATTTAATAACAAGATACTTACGATTAGAATGAATAGAATGAAAGTCAACAATGTTTCATTTTCATGAACCATTTTCTGACAAACAAACGCAACTCGCAACTCGCCCTTTCCAAACAAATCTCGCAGTTTAATTTATTTATTGACATGTAATATCATTGCCGTGTTGAAATTACTCAATGAATTTTTTATTTTCTTTGCTTTACTTTATCAGGCCAGGATTTAATTCTTTTGTAGAAAATCATTTAGAAAAGCAATTTAAACAACATGGAGATGGAGATGAAATCCTCCTCCCCATTTAATTTAAAAGGTGAACTTTAATTCAAAATTGCCATCATGTTCTCTTTCCTGGTTGATTCAAAAACAATTTGGAAAAAAATCAACCCATACCTCATAAAAATTGCAGTTGGAGCTTACCTATGCATAGTTGGTTAGCTTTCTTCCTGTTCTTGTACTCTAAAACTCTAAAAGGGAAAGTAGTAAGGATCGATGTTGGGAAATTTTATTAGTGGGAGCAATAAAAATCCCTTATATTATAGAAAAAGGAGAAAATTCAACCCCCAGGAGAATTTTCAAGTCCTGAACCTCTGCATTAGATATCTTATGAAGTGCAATCGATTTGAGATTTACTTCGTTATGTTATAAACCCACATTTAACTTTGGAAAAGAAAGCTGTCTTCTGTGGTTTGCTTTTGGTTTCGTTTATGGTTTCTTATTCTTACAGGGCTGCGGTTACTTCTTTTTCCTTTACAAGTACTATAATAGTAGTTTATCAGGTCTACACGTGTACTCTAACTCTAAGATAGAAGTTGAGATACATTATTATTTTGTCATATGATAATTCTATTCTGACATGATGATGACCATGGTCATATATATCATTATATCATTCATATGGACGAAACTCGGGCAGAGGGGTTATCAAAATAATTGTTGGGTTCTTCTTTAAGCTGCATGCTACTTGGGCTATTTACAACCAAGGTCTATGGACTACAGTCCAGTTACTTACTAATGGAGCTTATTGTGTTGTATTCTTTTATATAATACATAATTCATATAGAAAGTTGATTAAGAGCAAAGGCCCAGAGATGATTACATTGTGGTGGTGATGATGATGATGGTTTCATTTCAGTAGAGAAAGCTGTCCATTAAGCACAATAAGTATAAAAGTATTTTCTCTTTGTAATCATACTACTGCCTGTATAATACCCCCATTCATCCCCATAAAGTCCCAATTCATTTAGAATTTTTTAACTTTCAACATGCTAACATAAGAATCCTATTCCAAAACAAAATGTGTTGCGTATTTTACTACTTTTACTGTTTTACTTCCATCTATTATAGAATAGTAGTAAGTAGTGGATGAAATTGGCCCATTTTCTATTCCATTGATTTATTTCAGCTTATGGTTTGGGGTTTTTAAAATTTTAACAGGAAAGTTCATTTTGTCGCATGATATTGACAAAAACGTTTTCTTAATTGACTCATTGAACGGAACTGTACTTTTTGTTTAATTGTCTCTCATTCTCTCATAACTGCCTGTACTATACTAGGATATGCTGACTTGACTTTTGTCTTTTGTCTGCTGGTAAATAAAACAAAATGCTCTGATTACTTTCTGCACATAGTACTTACTATAACAGTGTAGTTAGTTAGCAACATTTCATAGAAATGCCAAGCCAAAGTCAAGACGAGAGATTATTTGCAGTGTGTGTCTATTGACATGGATGTGGAGGATTGGAAATTTCTCAGATGAAATTCTGCTCACGTCAACCTCTTTTCTTTTTCTATAGTAAAAAGTGAAATTGTTATAAGTACTATATAGTACTATATGTATCCTTCATAGTTCATACAGATAGATTCTTAATCCCCACTTAGGTCTTTCAGCACAGCAGAGGAGATTGACAGAGCTGAAGATATTGATGTCCTCCTCGTCATAATTCTTTAAAGGCTCCCCATTCCATCATCATTGATTTATATATTTATGGAACTTGTAGCAAATTGCAGTCTTCCATTTATTATCTTCTATTTTAGAACATTTGTTTCAACAGTAGGCTTTGAATTGCCTGGAAATAATATAAATCCCAAAGTTATTCTTTATACTACATTTGGTTTTTCATTTCCAGACAGTCCTACTACAATATGTCATTCAGCCAAAGCTAAACGACATCATCATCATCATCGTAAAATTTCCACATTGTCAAGAATTCTATAAATGAATTTCATTTCAGGCAGAGAGAGAGAGGATTGCGGATTTATTTATAGTAGTTTTTAGAATTCAACACTATGGAATGAAGGAGGCCGGAAGTTTTAGGATTTTATTCTGTAGATGGACGTTTCGAATGGGGATTTTTGGTTTTGGTCTTTGGTCTTGGAGAAAGTCTAAATATGACCACAGGGCTAGAGACCAGACCACTACGGGATGTAGGTTAGGGTGCAGGTCCACGGTCCACTTAGGAATTCCATATAGTATAGATACTATAGGGTAGGATAATAATGGAACTCTGGAGTTTAAATTAGAGATCTTTTGTCTGCAGATGAGAAACTACCTGAGAAACGAGACTGACGCTTTATTATTATTTTATTTCTCGTTTTCATGGACAAACGGAAATGTTTAATTTAGAACTGTAATATTGCCACTGAATTCAAACTACAGGCTTCACTAGACTTGATGGTTGAATTTAGAATGGGCATTTCATTTCATCCTTACCCAATTCAATGCAATAGTAAAATACATCTTCATGTAATACAATGACGTCAGCTATCTTCCTCGTCGTCATCGTCATCTTACGATTACAACGTCCAACAACACAAAAGATTTTTAAATTACAAATTACGACACAGGCTGAATACAAGTTTCATTAAATTTAAAGCCTCCAAGGATTAAACATTAAAGCTTGCCCTATATAATGGCCTGAAGAGGATTATAAAACTTGTAATTGATTTTATGCTCTCGTAAATGGTTTAAATGCATTGCAGCCTTGTTTCTTCTTTGGGAGGAACATGATGAACAGGATGATATTCAGGGTTTATATAGGATTACTGTACAAGACAAGGACCTTGAACTATAGTACTACCTTCCCTCCTTGTCCTTAAGAATTTTAAAGGAAGCATAATATCGAAGACGTAATAGATTAGTAGTAAATAAGATTACACATAGATCAGTAGTAGACTGATTTTCAAGAAGGAAGCGGAAGTTTACTTTACAGGATTGCATCTCATAAAAAATTTCTCCAATGGGGTTGAAAAAAGTATTTTTACTTTTCTTTTTACAGCCCATTGGGTTGCAGAGGGAGACTTTATATGGACCAAGAATATGGGCCAAGGATCAATTTGAAATGGATAGTAGCAGACGTGGAGTATGGTGGTGTAGTATTTGAATAATATATGAGGATTGATGACAATCAGACAAGATGTCTTTGGAACAGACGTTAAATCAAAAGCTCTCCATAATAGATAAAGAGCCCTCATCTACTTCCTATCATTCTCAGCATCAGCAGCAGCAGGAGATCCTAGGTCTAAGTCCAAACACAGGCTTGAGTCCAATTCCCACAAGTCCATCCGGTGATGATTCCACGAGTTCAACCAAGGAGAAAAAGAGCATCTCTTTCGGTAAAGTATTTGGGAAGAATGACCACACATTAAATACCGTTGGTGGTTGATGGTCAACAGGGACTGGGATCCAGTAATAATGCTATATGTCTTATATAGGTGGTGGTGGAGGAAATAATGCTACTAGTAACAATCACCATTCATCCAAAGCCCCCTTGACACCCACGAGTCCAAATCTTGGTAAGAATCGCCATTCTTCGTCCGGTTCCTCTGGCAGTACTGGTGGTGGTGGACCTAATTCCTCTTCAGGAGGACCTGGACCAAATGATAAAGACAAATCGGTTCGAGTGACGCGAAAAGTATTCAATACATGGAGATCAGTTTGTGGAAAAAAGACGAAAGATTTATTTAAAAGATGGAAAACACTTCCAGAACATCACATGGAATTTGATGAATTTGGGGACCAAGTTAATAATAGTGGGACAAATCCTGGAACTCCAACAACTCCAGCTCCACAGAATCCTACTTCCACAGAATCTTTCAATTCCAACAACCATACTAGCTCTGGATTAGGGAAAATTAGAAAGTTAGTTAAGAAACACTCGGAAGTTGAGATTCAACCTACAATGCTTGCAGATACTCAGAAACAGTCTTCCACTGGATGGAGTGTTCATGTTTGGGGTGAGATAGATCTGGAATTTAAAAACTACAAAATCATGGCAGACGTGGAATAATTAACATTTCATTTCATTTAGCAAAAAAAAATCTATACAAACTCAAACACTTAATTTCTTTCTGAATCAATGCTCCTTCCATTTTCCCATTGAATGATTATTACTTCCAAATTTGAATTGTATTTTTTGAACTCTCTACAGTAAAACTATAGAAGAGAACTGAATTCAAGTGTCGAAACAAGTGTTCATGATTTCCCCCAAATGTTTTTTCAAGTACTTTGTTTCAAGTGTAGTTTTCAAGGTTTTGGGTTTTTCAAAGAAAGAAAAACAACTCGAAAAAATCAGGACATGAACATGAATATAAAGGGCTGAGAAAATTAATTTCCCCAATTGTTTTTCCCTATCTCTTGAACTTGCGATTTCCCCATCATTAAAATTTCAACAAGTTTTATAAGGTGTAGTGTAAATAGTAAAATTTATTGTTGGCCAATTTACAGCTACATATGTTCAAAGAGGTTCATGTGAAGACGACGGTACAGCCGAAGAACCTACACCAGGACGTAATTTCCTATCCGATTTTCAGAAGGTCAAGCTGACCCATTTCTTCCGTCACGTTCTCGATATGAACCACGACGACGTGATATCTGCATCCGATTTCGTCGCATTGAATCAGGTTGAAATTGATATGGAATATTATTACCTAGAATATAAAATAACATGTAATTTCCCTCTGTCCTTACATCCTTACACCTAACCTATACATTACATCTTATCTACTCCAATAGTAAGAAGGATTTGAAGGATATCAATGTAGTTCAAGAACAAGATTCAGGGATGATTACCCCAGAGAAATTCACAGACTTTGCTTTTGCTTCGATTGTCGAATTTAGGAAATTGAAAATCTACCAATTTACCTAGAAGAAACCAAAAAACCTAGAAGAAGAAAAGTCAATGTCTTATGGTCATCTTCCTTTAACTCAATTTCACCTACGAATTTAGTTAGAGAGTAATGTAATCGACTATTTCATAGTGGATGGGGATTTACACGTGTAGAAAACAATTGAAATTCGATTTAAGTGCGTTGTTTACTTTAAATATTAAATCTTGGTTTGCCTTTGGCCATTGGAGTGCTGCTGTCGTCATATATCACAATTAAAGTTTAACAAAGCCCACTGTTAATTTAATTTAATTTAAAGAAATGCTTTAAAATTTAAGACCATGACCCACAATACAAAATAGGATTTTTTTATTTTATAAAACCCTTAGCGTTAGCGTTATAATAACTTTTATAACACGGGAGAAAAGAAACGAAAGTCCATTTCATAGAAAAATAAAAGAAATCGATTTTCTTGAGCTAAAAGTTTCACCACAAAAGGACACGCGAGTTTCATGTTTTTCCCCTATAATACAGCAATTCATGGTTCATTATCATTAAGCAACTGCTGAGTTTTACAACATTATATAGTTTAGTTAAAGTCTAAACATGTAAATCACTGTCATTGAAATGAAACGTCGTGTTTCCTTTACTTTTTTACTTAAACCATGTTGTGACCTTTCATTTGCATTATGACCTTCATTTGTAAACAAAATTACAGGTTACTTACTTTTTTCTTTCCCTGGGACTGATGGACTAGAAAGATTAAGAAATAGCCCGTAAACCAAAATCCCACCTTTGTATTGTTCCTGTTCTTAATGAAAATGATTAATTAAAATATTATAATCAAAATTCATAATTAATCTAATTCTTTATTCTTTATATTTAACAGAGAATACGACATTACATTGAATGGTCATCTGAATGCATAGAATTCCATATATTGAAGGAAGTACATTCTGGATTTCTTGAATGTTTCTTAAATCAACCTCTGGATGATTGTTCTGTCATGTACTACTGTAGTGCTGAAAAAGGTTCTCCATTCAAATTATAAACAAATTGCAATTAAATTAAGAGTAATGTGATAATTTACTCATTTTCTCTATTTTAGAAACAAGGAATCACGTAAATCTAGATGAATGGCTTGATGTTTGGGGAGAGCTTCTTAAATCAAATAGAGTTTTAGAAAATCTTCCTCTTTGGTTGCAATATTTTCCTAAAATTCTCTTCCAAGTTATTAATAAATCGGGTTCGTGAGATATTATTGTTTATCTAATACTACTACTACATGGGCGAAGGATTATTGTAATATTATCTGTAATACAATTTGTTATAATAGTAAGAGTAAAATATGATATGATACGATAGTTGATGAGAAATTGGATTCAAAATACAAGAAACATGGCACGAAGACGAAACCAAACCACTATGTTTTATCCCCGTTATCAAAATTCATGTTTAAGTTATTAAATCGGATTTATATAATACTATAGGAGAGAAGCCATTCTCAAAATATATAAAGGAAAGGCTTTTGCTTTTCGCAGAGAAACTCACAGAGAATTAATTTCCGCAAATAGCTTTTTCCTGTTACTGTTGTGTTATTCCTATTCTGCTTTCTCCTGCTGTTGGAGCAAACAAAACAAAATCAACAGTTTCATAATAAACTATCCTTATGAGTATTAAATGTTATCATTTTGTTATGAAATGATACACTTACTGTAATGTATGTATGTAATCAAAATAAGCCATTTTGTAAAATTGAATATATTACCACGTAAATTAATGTACCTTTGAGGAAATTACGAAATTTTGTTACGAAATTACGAAATAACAAAACTTTATAAATTAAAGTGGTGGTGTATATAGTGTTGTAAATAGAAGGATCTCTCTTAAGGGATTTGTAAATTAAACAGAATTCTTCTTATGAAGAATAATAAGTCCATTTGAGAATATTATGATGATGATGATATGTGATGAGATTCTTCATATTATGTATTTCAGGTTCAGGGATAATTTCCAGAGAGGAGCTCCGAGCTTTCTACACAATGTTCTTAGGAATTGACTTTCGAGTTGTTAATGAAACCTTAGAGTGTATTTACAGTGCTATGACGGATGTAAGTCAACTTTCTCTCAATTCTCAAGAGTATTTTTATTCTTAATGAGATACTATATCTTTCATATTATGATGATGAACTGATGTGATGACAAAGTTCTCAAAGTATAAATTACTACCCCAAGGGCTTTTATTTAATAAAGAAGGCTTTTACTAATATTACAGAAAGGAGTACACAAGATAACCTATGGACTTTTTAAGTTATGCTTTGCAAACTTTCTCTTTGGGAAATATCCTCATGGACCAGGACAGTATTTATTTGGGATTTGCTGTCAAGATAGTTTAAATTGTGCTTTCCCCATTGATTACAGTGCTCTAAATACTCCTAAAGGTAATTTACATCAATCATATACGTCCCTTTGATTCAAGATTAATTCTAATTTTAATTCAAAATGTTTTCCCCAGATGATTTGGAGCCTTATAATCCAGATAAGGACAAGGACAACAGTAATAGAAGATCTGTTATTGTATAATTATGTTAAATTATAAGAATGTAATATGATAGACACCTGAATATTTTAGCTACCTGATATCAACTCTTGTGTGTCGTGCATTATTAAAGAAAAGAAATTATAATATTCCTTTAAGGATTACAAATATTTTATTCCAGGAAAGAAAAAAGAAATATTAATATCCAAAAAAAGCTTTTAAAATTAAGACAAGAAATGTAATAATTTACTCTCATATCATGTACTTAAAAACAACAGTATTCATATAATTATCACATATCTTTAATAAGAGTGGAAGATTTTTTTTGTATTAATTTGAAAACATTGCTTGAACTACTGTGCTAGACCGTATTATTGTATTGTTTTGATTATTAATATGAGTACATTCGATCTATTTAAACTTATCGATTAAAATTAAGTAATAATTTATTTTATAATTGTGAAGTGCACAGAGATAGAATAAAAAACGTTAGTAAATGTGATTTTAAAATTTAAAGATGAAAAGCAATTTAATTTTCATTGACATAGCTACAATTATCGGCAAAGGGCAATTCCACGAATATTTGAAGACCAAGATATGGAAATATTTTTTCAACTTGCATTGAATTTGCATTTTATATATAAAATTCTTTTGTAGAGATTCTATTTTATCAAAACGCTTCATTCCAAGGTTGAGGGTAGTTTTTTTAAACCAACAAGTACGGAGAACGTGGTTTTCAATTAGACATCTGTACCTTAATCATTAACTTTCCAGATGAAGAAAAAGCACTAATGGTATTAAAAGAATTAATTAATTTTATATAAAACTAACGACATCTTTATGCATGTAATAAATTCTTTGATGCAAAAAACCCAGTTAGTGGAATATATCTTATAATTTACAAAATTTCTAATCAATAAAGAATGAAACTACTCTACCCATTTGTCTCTAAATAAATAGTTAATTTAACTACTGTTCCTTTGTAAACTGGGTTTAAAAAAATCCAAATCACGAAGAGAAAATCATTATTCAAAACATACCCAAACTAAATAACATAAAAACAATCCTCAATCAGTTGCAATTGTATTTGTGTCACCAAATGGGCAAAACACGTGCTACAATCACAACAAACTATGTGAGAATTTATATTTCCTTTGTAAATTGCAATTCTTCCCAAACTTCCAATAGTACGTATTGCATTACTATGTCAAGAATAAATGCGTTGAGAATATAAAACGATTTTTTTTATTACAGATTTGTAAAAAGAGTCTCTTCTCCTGAGGCAAACAAGATTTTGCTCTTTAAACGGTTGTTATATACTCTTACTTCTTAAAGGCAGAGGAGAGAAAGGCTCCTTCTTAAAGTATCTAATGTAATCGTATGGTATCTCTGTGTGTGTATTTGTAGAAACGCTTATTTCCATCCTTTTCTCTTTCTTTCTGTGTTTCCTTCATTGAACATTGGATAGAAGGGTCTCATGCGCGTAGTACAATACGGGCATTAAGACACCCGGCACATTGCATTGGCTTAACCATTACAGTCCACAGTTATAATACACAAGACGTAAAGAGAAAAGCCTCACAGTTCTACACCGATAGCCACTTACAACTTGTTGTCAGTATGATTTCAGAGTTTCATCATCTCACACCAAGAGAAAACATTACAGATAAATACCTTACATTTATAAAATAGGGAGATGGACAAGTGATTATAGTTTCAATCGATTAGGAAATCTCATCTCATCATTCAGATCAAAAAGAGGCACTTAATCTTATCAACTTTACATTTGACATTTTATAAAGATCCCAAATTACAACTTTCTACTTCTGAGTTCTGATAAAGAATTCTGATAAAGCGTTGTGAGTGAATTTTATTTTATTCAGTAGTGTACTTGTACTGCATTACTTTTGATTCTGAAGAAGTAAAAGTCAGCCCTGCTAAGAAATTCTGTGCTTTCCCTTTGAGAACTGTGAATTGAATAGTATTATAATGGTAGGGGTGAGTGGATGAGAAGATTTTTCTACTTTTCCTTGACTTCCTTCAAATATCATCCTTCTCATTCAAAGATCTTCATCCAAACCCAATCTCATCTCAAGGGAATAAAATTTGACATTCGTATAATCTTCATATAGTAGTAGATGGAATTTATTCTGCTCTTCTGGACTCACTGGAGGGATTATATTAAGAGAGTTTAGTTACAGTGCATGGAACATGAAACAGCAATTGATATTGATTCTTGAATTAGAATCTTGGACTCTGGACATGAAACATGCATGTACCATTGGATGTAATACAGTGTGAAGGATTACATTACAGAAGATTGAAGGACAGACATAGAACAGGTATTCAATACACATACTGTATTATATTGGATTCTACAGGATTATAGTTGAAATACGATTGAATTATTGTAGAGTGTCATAATAGTATTATTTATTATTGTGGCCCTCCATCGGATCGATTTAATTAATCCATTAATCTTACTTATATATAAGGATGATTAATTATTGATTAAATTCATTGACATGAAATTAATTTCATCATATTATTCTTACTCTCTTTGCTTTGGTCCGACAAAATTAAAACAATTTCTAATGAAATATCTTAATGAAAATAATTTTGAGCATGGGGCATGGAGGGAATTATAATAGTCAACAGGTTTGTTATTTTCTCCCATATAATTTAATGGATTCAATAATATTTTCATCAAAAGAATAAGAAAGGCAACAGATATTTGCATGCATGGATTTAATTTACCTGAAAAAGGGAAAAATTATCAACATTTATTTTTACATGCGTGTTGGGAATTGCATGTGGGGTATATATGGTATAGAGAAAGTTGTTAAATTTTTATAATCCATTTCCACAAATTTAAATGCCATTCCATAAAATATAAAATAGTTACAATACTACAAAAGAAAACCTGTCTAGACTCAATCGACTCTTAAATTGTCTCTTGTGTTTTCTTATTGATTTAGTTCTTTTTCTATTCTAGTTTAAAATTCAACTGTCTTCTTCTGGCCTTTCTTCCATACGAAGGGGTATTAAAAATTCAAAGGAGAAATTTGAAATTACTTTAGAGAAAGAAAAACTATTTCTACTGCAACGAAACACTAACACTGCATGCAAAATAACTAGTCCTTTTCCTTTATAGGTATTATTATTTTAGCCATAATTTAGGGCGTGGTTCATCTAATACTTACTTACGTTAGTACCTTTGCATTAGAATGCATTGAAATATGTGTATGGGATTTCGCAATCTAGAATCCATCCAGCCATGATGTTGATGTTGATGTAGGGGAGGGAGGGATGATAAGGAAAATGAAAACATGAAATGGATATTTCATTTTCATCCATTGTAAATAGATATGTAAAGTTTAATAAGAGAAAACCAACCATCATCATTATAATTGCTACTTGTTGTTATTCATTGTTCAACATTATGATATTATGATATTCTCATGCTTCATTATTACCTGCATGCAAATCTTCATTTAAAGCTAGGTAGGTGAATATGATATGCTAGGTGATGATGATGGTATTGATATCCTATGTAATTATTATAAACAAAAGTTTAAACAGGGTTTTGTGTAGATATTAGATAGGGTTTACTGCACTGGAAATAATTTATAGATTTTGCCAACTCAATATAATTATTAATTTACAAAGCAATTCCAGCTTTAAGGTTTTTGGTTTATAGTAAAGAATGGACATTTTATAGCTGTCACAAAAAGGAAACAATTTTCTTTTCTTTTGAATGCCTTAAATATAATATAAAGAGAATAAAAAAGTCCAGATGTTTTTACAAAAGAATTTTGTCAGATTTTATACCACAAAGAAAGAAAAGAAAAAATCCATATAAATGGGAAAACAGGGGAGTTGCATTTTATTTATTTGATTTGCTATCAGAGTAAAGGAAAGTATTGCATGAAGGTGGTCACAATTGCCAAAACAAATAACGACACTTCAATGCATTTCCCTTCAAGATATGGTATACGGGGATAAAGGGAAAATATTTTTAACGAAATGTCACTTGAACTAAAAAATAACTTTTTCTATTCCACTCATCCATGATTTTTGAATATCTAATTTGTATCTATATTTAGAACAGACCTTAGAAAAGATTCTAATGATGATGATGATATTAGATCTCTCATGCTAAAACTGACCCAGATATTTATAGTTGGTATGAATTCCAACCATGTTGAAGTAGTGGTGATGTTGAATGGATTTTTAAAGTCAAGCCAAAAGCAGAGCACCTTTTGAGTTTTGACTTGACTGACGTTTCTATGTGCTGTGGTGTGGTATGGGCAAGGTGGAAGGGCTTTTAGAATAAATTTCAAATATTTCATTGAGTATCTGTGTCTCTGTGCTTTTCTTTATAATACTATCTCCAGCACCTTAGAATATTGTAGAATAGGAAGTCTGCAAGCAAACCAAACCACAAATGATCCCCAACCCTAACATGGTTCCCTTTAAAATGAATTCACATTCCTTTGGAATCCCCTTTGAAATACACATATCATACAGATGTACTGGAAGAGGGATATGGATTTATCCCCAAGAAAAGGAAGAAGATATTATTCATCTCTGGAACTGAAACTGAATTCCCTTTTAAACTGAACTTAAATCTTCTGGAGAAAAGGAAAATCTCTTCTATTTCATTGCATTGATATTTAGCGGATATTCCCTTCCAACGTTGACATTGAATCCAGAGGAGAAGAACACCTTCATCTTGTTCTTATTCTTTTGGAAATCATAGAAAGCTCTATTTGATGGAAGGAGAGAAAGCCAAACCACATGAAAGTCATTTCTCATGCGTCATATCAAAACTCATCTCAAATGCCAGAAAATAAAAACACCACCAGTTGGTTTTCGTCCCTGTAAAATACTTTTATTATACATGTAGTAAAGTGTTAGGCATTGAATTCACAAAACCAAAAAGTAAAGAAAAAGTAAAATCTTAAAATTTTCCCTCGTGACCCATTCTTTATGTTTTGGTGGGAAGTGAAACCAAAATAGACGATCTAAAAGAAAGTGCAATTTTTAACTGAGGATAAATCACGGCATTTTAATAGTATGAAACTGCGGGACACCCTGTAAATAACTATTACCATGTCATGGAGCAGTCATGGAGAAAAAAGCACAGCAAAAGCCAAATGGCATGACTCATGTGGAAAATCTTGATTCTCCAGTAGTATCACACGATATAAATTTGTCTATTCTAGTTTCTGGTGTGGATTAGGGGCTGGAGCAGATGTATCATTTATTTTATACCTATAATAATAGCATGTAGCAAAGCAATTGAAGCGTATGGGATTTCTGGAGAGAAAATATGAAATCTTGAGATGTACTTTATACTATGGATGTTGAGATTACATAGCATCAACTGAAGATGAAGATGCTCTTTCTTCTTCTTTATCGCTTTCACATTATATCGCATCTAATGTATTGAGATATTACGCAACGCTAACAATTCACCTAAACCCCTAAACACCCTTTTAACATCCAACCCACTATCAACTAAATGCTATATGAATTTCTTAATATTTCCTACGGTTAGGTTCGACTTTCTCATTCATAATGTGAAATATCTCTAATTAATTTTTAACACAGCTAGTTAACAACCAATTAAAACCTCGTCGTAAGAAAATGGCCAATTTAAATCTGGGAAGAATTTTCATTTCAGAATTCGCAGTGTAAATGAATTTTTGCCAAAAAGCAAATAAAGGGAGAAAGTAGATATTTCAATGAAAAGTTAAAAGGGCAGTGCTTGTTTCTCTATAATAGAATTATAAATTGAAGTGTAAATATTTACACGTAATTTGGAAGCTCTCTATGGGTTTAAAGCCTTTCATTTTATATCTTTCTTCTCCTTTGAATGTTTGAATGTACACACATGGACTATTTCATATAGTATAGACATGGAAGAGGTAATAAAATTTGCGGACTTGTTTGACTATCTATAAAGTATTTAAATGTGTTGACTTCCTCCCCATCCTCGTCAACTCTTCTGGACTGGATGTCAAAAGGTCTTTGAAACATTAACATTATTGAAGAAAATAGTATGTCAAATACTATGTAGTCTACTATTATAGGGTGCATTTCCATAATTAAACGATTTTAAAGTATTTAGTTATATTGTGGTTAAGGGTGGATGATCATCTGTCCTGTCTTGGGGAAGAATGCCTGGGGAAGAATTTTCATTTCAAAAATTCAAAATGCAATGAGAATGAAAATTAAACTCTTGTTCTTGTTCTCTGCATCCGACACAGTAGCAGTCCAAGGTAAAATATCTAAGTAAACTACATAAGGTAGTAAAGGAGGACAAAACAGTTAGTTAAATCGATCGGACACGCCTTTGGCGAAAGTTTCATAGTCCAAGTAAACTACTACTACACGGGGTTTAAAGGAAAGGAATAGAATGGCATCATACATCATTTATACACATCACATGTCCACCATCACACCAAATACTGTCCTTTCCCTTCTCCCCAGACCAGAGCTACACAATGCAAAGGAATAAGAAATTCTTCTCTTTCTTATCCTATTCACATGGAAAATTACTATTTACAATTTAAAAGATAATATTCTACCTTATTTTTAGAAAACCTTATAAAACATTCTTTGTCATTAAAAATTAAGTTCTTACCTGTCTAATAAAGCTTCACAGAATGAAATTCCAAATTAGAAAAGATTTTGTCTATTCTCATTCTCATTCTCTGGTGTGGGAGGGTGTGGGTGGTTTGGTCAGCTCTTAATAAATAACTGTCTAAAGAGCATTTTAGTAGTTTTTAGTGTTTTGTTTCCTTTGATAAACTTATTAGGAGTAGTAGAGAGTAGTAGTAGTTTTGAAGGGAGAAAGTTAAAAGGATGTAATGAAAAGTCTTGTTGCCTTCATATGCTGGTGGAGTAGTAGGGAAACCAATCTTTCAACTTAAAGAACTGAACCACTTATAGAGATGCAGAGAACATATGTAGTCCCGCAAGAAAAAAAACTAAAAGAACCCTCAACATCTGTGTGGAAAGTTTAACAGTTTAATAGAAATGTTGTTGCAATGCCAATGCAAGTTATAAACTTCAGTGTTTCAGTTCAGTTCACTATTATAATGGTGTGAAGTTGAAACTCCGTTTTATGCAGCTAAAAATATATTTAACTCTGAAATAGATTGATACACAACTAGTGTGAGGGTTATATATACCGTGAGAAAATCTCATAATGCATAATGGGGAAAATGTACATCTTTATGAAACTTTGAAAGTTCTCTAAACTTCTTAAAATGAAAAGCATGTGTGTGAATCCAAAGGAGGAGAAAGGTTGTGGTTCGGAAATAATCTCAAACTATACAGATAATCGTAATTTCGTAATAATAATGATAATTAGACTTTATTCACTCCCAACATGCTATACTCGTATGCACTGTGTATGGGAACCACGTTGTCAAGATAGGAATTGTTCAAAAACTGTGAAATTACCCACAATTTCATCCATAATACTGATAGCATTGAAAAGCTTTTTACTTTTGCTTTTACTTTCATTTTCTCTCGCAAAGAACAATTTTACTTCATTCTCAGAATGTTTCTGATTTTTAGAATTTTTATCCCTCTAGCTGCTGATGATGGGATTGTTGGGATTTTTTCTTTTACTACTATTACTGTAGTATTATTATGGTAGACCAAATGCAGCAATCGAAGCGAAATAGAAAGTTTTCTTTTTCCCCAGCATTTTCCCCAATTTTTTACTGGACTAAGAGAAGTAGAATTGTATTGTTTTGTAAGTTGGATTGAAATAGTTGAATGGTTGTTTCTAACTTGATTTGATAAGTATGACGGCTGTTATAATGGACTTGTATTTGATTCTTGTAAATTGTTATATAATTGTAGCCCATGTCATGTTACCCTATCTCGGCCTGTCTATCCAATCCTTACAAAGGGAAAGAGCTCGTGTGAAAGTTAAACCTGTACTATGGAGTTTGCAAACAAACCGGACGCAATTCATTGGTCATTACATATATTTATAATTATACGTTGCGAATAATTGATTAGAATCTCCACCTGCAGTGCCAGTGCCAGTTGATCTGATCCTTGATAAGAAATGCCCATAAGAATTATATTGGACACACGAAATATAACGTTTTTATTTACATTTCATAAATATAAATCCCAGCTCCTGTATGTAATGAGGATGAGGAGGAGCTTTGATAATTTAATCCCTCTATATTACTTTGTGGGAGGTTTAATTTACTAAATTAATCTCTCTTCAAGAAGAAAACCTTGGACGCAATGACTTATTAAATGAAAGACTGTGTTTCTGATGGCTGGAATTATTATTAATTTAAGCATTTACCTGAGCTTTTAAGCTTAAGGAGTAATAAAACTGCTTACATGACTTTCTCCTTGGCTCTTGGAGTAGTTTAAGAGGTATATATTTGTGCTACCAACTAAACTAATGCTATGCCACACGCACACATCCCAAGACATAACAAAGGAAGTTTCTTTATATTCCCTTCTACTAAAAGAGCTGATATCATCCTTTATTATAGTAAATGATCTCTGGCGTCCTTTTAATGAGCTAATTTAATGGATGAGTCCAACAGCAGAAGGAAATAAGTTTCTCATCTGTCACTTATTGCTAAAATTACAAAATTTCAAAAGCACCAACTTAATCTCAAGTGAAAGTGTAGTGTCAAATCATTATTCTCTAGACATAATTTCTCATTAAATTATCAAAAGTGAGAGGAATTAAGAAACATTAGTTTAAAATATGCAGTCTCCCATTACACATCCCTTCATTAATAATTTAATTCTCATTCATCATCATCATTCACATAATTAGTCCTAGACCCCCAAATCATCTAAATGACTACCATTTAGGAAAAAAAATTCGGTCATATAAACAGCTTATGACGTCATTTCACTTAAAAAGAAAAAAGAAATCCTGATATAGTTTATATTATGAAAACTCTTAAGTTTAGGATTATTTATAAAATGTACTCTCGTATAATAAAAACAAGAAAACCTTTTGATATTTACTTTGCTCCTGACATTGTGGATGAATTCAATTAACCATGGGGTTTTCCTACCATATATTAGTCTATGGCAATAATAGAGAACCTCAATGGGGAGATTAGTATTTGCGTAAAATTTATGATGGAAAGAAAATTGGCCACAGTCACAGTCAATATTGAGTAGGGACACGCAATGCAACCAATTCACTTGAATAAGAGAAAGTCCAAGAGTATGTCATGGTTTATTTTATGTCCAATGTTTACAATCCCCTATATAGCATAAGGACATGACAAAATGAACATCCTATAGGCATACTGCTACTACTACACTATAGAATAGTAGGTAATAGTAATGGATGGCAGATAATGGGAATAATTTTCAATTTTTTATGAACAATCTACTGTATTGATCTATTCTCTGTGGAACTATCAACTTCACATAATTACTATTAGATTACTTTATAGACCTGGAGAAAAGACATTGCAGTACTCTACTAATGCTATGGGCTAGGGCTAATGGTAATCTTTGAATTTATAAGTTATTTTCACCTTTGGACTTCAAATGAATCATTAATAAATATTATACAGGGTGTAAGTTTTAAAATATACTATTTTATTACAGATATCTTTGGAGAAAGTTCTGAGCTTCATTTTTAGTTTAAGATCAGCCTTAAAAAGCCCCTCCAGTTATAATAGTGATAGTTGATAGTAGAATCGTCACATTAGAACTGTCGGTGGTAGAGGAAAGGAAAGGTTCTTAAAGAATTTATAGAATCATCTTTAATTCATTTGATGATAAGTAGAGTTCTTCTGGGTTGGATCCATTTATTGTCATCATTCTTCGTATTTCTATCCATTTTGTATTCCTAATGGAAAAAATAATTATAATTATCCATCCCAGGTAAAATAATAGTATATAAAGTTCATTCCATTATATATTTTGGGCGATTTGATTAAACTATAGAATAGAGTGGGAATTTAATTAATCTCCTTCTCCACTTTATTATTGGATCATGATATTCCCTATATGAAGTATGAATGACCAAAAGAGATAATCATGCATCATCTATTATTCCGTTGATAAATTTATTTTCCACGTTGTCCAAGGTCCTAACCAACAATAGAAAACAAAATTAATCTCAATCTCGTATTGTACTGCATTGTGTACTCTTCTTGTGTCGATAATTAATGATAGAATTCACAAATTCTCATTTCCTTCATTTCATACTAGAAATAGAAATCCCAACAACCGAATAAAACATAAAACAGCAACAGCGTATAGCTAACTACTATAAGTAGAGTACAGATGGGATGGAAATTGTCAAAGTGTTATGTATTTACTCTTTATTTCTATTTACTTTATTTATTAGCAACATAACATCGTCCAATCCAATCCACCATCCAATCCACCATAAACTATGAGATGGAGAATGACAAATCACAAATCTCTGTCCTTCTACAGTATACAAGGACGAGAAGAGATAATGAAATTTCCGACACAACATAACATACAAAATCCAAAATGTTTCATCTTCACAGAATAATTTCATTTCGAAATTCAATTCACTACTAATCTCAGTAGAAAATTCATACAAACTAAATCCAAGGTTTCAATTTCCTCTTCTGTGGTTTATATTATAAATTCTAATCCATGATATGAATGGATGGATTGGCTTTTGCCTGATTAAAACCATCAAGTTAAAAAAATACCTATAATCATCTTCTGCTATGTTGTTGTACTTTGATTGAGATTGAGAGGGAGTCATTGAATGAGTTGAAGGAGTATGAGAGAAAATAAAAGTGAAAGGTTGATCCATAAGAATGGATGGAGATGGCTTATGAGCTTATCACAAGAGATGTGCTTTCCAAATCTAAAGTAGGGTTATCCATCCACTACTACTGCCACTACAGAACATATAGTTGGGGTTATCCAGCTAATGGATCTCGTCATGGAAGCCACACGTCTCACTCCATCAGATGAGATTGATTAGTAGGGGAAGATCAGTTGGTAACATTAATTTCATTATCTATACCATATATAGATGGAATAGCTATTGTCATGTCACAATTGTCACAATCAATATACCATGTATTTATACTTATTATATTGCAGGGTTACCATTCCCCCTCCCCCATCTCAATTTAATCGTTAATTGTAAATGAGAATATAAACTAATTATAATTAAAATGGTAATAATTATAATTCAGACATAAGCAGATGGATAATTTCTTCATGAATTGGATTTTGGATTGAAGCTAGATTAATGTCACAGTGAATGATTTTCTTTTTCTCAGTTGGAAGATCAAAGAACTAAAGTCATTGGTGTGTGTAACATCCTCCTCATCTATACCATAGTATATATAGTATAGTGGGCTTATCTATGTTACTATATAGTAACAAGTGTTGTTAATTCAATCATTGCTCACTCTGATTGATGATAAAAAAGATCAATGCTATATAGTACTCCCTTTTCTACTCCCTGTTCTTGTTTATTGAATCAAATGACATAGTGAAAGTAATTTACTACATACTCCTACCCAAAGCTAATTGAGCATATAAAACCAGGATTTTTGGTCACAATGAAAGGTCACATGGAGGAGCCATGGTATAGTAATCTAAGTAAAAAGTATAAAAACCCCAATAGGGATGTAATAATAAGTTGTGAGATGACATAAGGGAAACTCAGTTATATACTAAGGCTACGTTCTCTCATTAATAAAACTTTCTCCTTGTACGCAAATGTTACTTGTGAGAGTGACTTTCGCTTTCAAGCTCAGCTAGAGCAAAAGCTCAGCAGAGTACAGCATCCTTGTCATTATTATTATTGGGTAAGTTGGGAAATTAAGCAAGTTATTCTCACCCAGTAGTGGTGGCATGGACCAGATTCATTACATTGGGGGAAGCCACAGAAGTAGTAGTGCGATTCTGCTTTCACCATCAGCTACCACCACTAAAACAAACCAAAGAAGGAGGAAACTTATTATTAGTACGTAAAGTATAAGAAGGAATTCTGAGAAACATAAGGTATCAATATCATTATAATTATTATCCTCTGTTTTGATCATTCGCTTCAGTAATAAAGTTCCATATCCCATGCAATAGTAGTATAGTCCCAGTTCTCATTATTATTAATATTAATATTATTAAAGGGAAAGTTACTCAGAGTTATATACGATATTATATAGATTACATTCCCTTGAGTGTACACTTACTATATACACAGAGGCTTATAAGGTTCACCCCGTACTCTTTATGGGCATAGGAATTTAATAAAAAGAAATATGATTGTAATCAAATCCTTTTCCTTTAACTTTTCAATTTATCGGGAATTGTTTTTCTTGTTTTTCTTAAGAATATTCATCTGTAATTGAAACTTGATAACTTTAACCTTCAAATTATTTACTTATTTATTAAGATCTATAAATCCTTTAGAGGATTTTTTTCTCCTTTTCTTTCTTCCTCTATCTTTTGAAGAGGAAAGAAACAGTAAAGATTTCTTTCTTAAAGAAAATAAAGAAATAAATGAAAAACAATGTTAAATGAATTTCTTTGAAAATGGTAAATCTTTGAGTTTTTACTTCCTTTGTTTGTTTTTTGTCTTTGTCAATTCAGTCTTCTTCAGTCCTGGACTGAATGGATTCCTAAAGAAGTAGAATACAATAACAATTTAGAATTAGTCGCAGAACAGAACAAGGAGAAATCATTCGATTCGAGACTTTGAAAAAGATTTCCAAAGCAGATTATATCTATTCTTCTCTATTTAATTCTGTTTGTACAAAACAGGATTTACGATCAGACAATATTGTAATGACAAGATTAATGAGACAAAAGACAAAGCTAAAGACTTTAGTATAAAATCTTGTTTACAGTATCGAATTTCGAATTTCCTTTTGTTAACAAAGGAACAGAGTTCAGCATTAAGTATTTAAATTGTATTGATTCTTGTATTTTTTCCATAATGAAAATTCATTGAAAGCCGTGAGTTCAAGTTCTTCATAATAGTATACGTTATTTAAATTCCCCAATTGTTATCCAGGGAAATATCAATAGTCCACCCATATTGATAGAAGCTCCGTCCGTGTTTCTCCTGCACCGTAAATGAAAATCCATGTTTTAAGTTCCTTTAGAAAAAGTGAAGGGAAATAATCGATGTCCATAGCTTGTCGTGTTCTTGTTGAGTGTCTTGAAAAAAGCGAAAGCAAATAAATATAATAGTAGGAAGAAGAGAAACAAAGGGATAAATACGTAGTAGAAAGAAACGTGCAAAAACAGAAGGATTCACATTGAAGACTATGATACAAAGTCAACTGAACATAAAAGACCCACTTAGGGTCCCCTTTAAATCTATATAGTATTTCCTTAGTTGGCTTTGGCTTTAAATCTCATGTTACTATAACTAAAGTCAAAGTAACCTTACAGCTTAGAAGCTATAAATAGAAGCAGTGAGCTTATAAATATTATCCTTCAGCTCTTTTATTTTATTTCTTAAATGATTTCTAATCCAACATTTACGTTATATCTAATCCTTTGTATAGTAAAGTACTAAAAATAAAAATGTCTCTTATGTTGGTGACACTTTCTGGTGTTTTGTTACATTTTATATTTGTGCCTTTGCAAATCTTCCATTCACTCACTCACTCACATCGAATACATTTCATGATGGAAACTAAAATTGATACAAAGTGTAAAACCATGTATATACTTATCCCCATGTACCTATAATATAACAGAGGAGGAGAAAATATTCTCATTTCACCTCTTCATATTGTTTTCATAGACATTGAAGCTATGAAACTCAACTGACATTTCTCAAGAGATTGAATTTCTTCTTTTTCATTTCACAAACACTCTTCTTCATTCCTTTAAGTACTTTTTAACATTTTAAATTTAAATAAAAATATACACAGCTTCCAGGAATAAAATATAAGAGTAAAAGTAAAGAGAAAGAAATTCAATGATAATCAAATCATCCATCTCTATGTACAAATGTACAAAAACAAAATATTACATGATGTATATGTCCATTATTTCCAGATAAGCTGCCTTTCATTTCCACCGGAGGAAACAAAGCATCCACATCCAGGTGTAGAGCAGAAGAATAAAGAAACAAAAGTGTTTGTAATGTGACGTAAATCGTCATCTCCAGTAAAAGTAAAACTCCAGTCCATTTCCAGTTTCCAGTTTATTACATAGTCGTTAAGTTCGTTGCAACTTTCCCCACAACTGGAGTGAAAACTGCGTCCGTTCATATTATATATGGAGTTGTAAAGTGTTTCCCTGTACCTGTACTGTAAAATGCAATGATCTCAAGGAGCAACAGCAGCAGACGGAGTAGCAGTATTCGGAGTGTATCCTTTATTCATGTATTACATACATGTGTTGATATGCGTAGAAGACCTTTACTACTAGCTGTAGTAGTGTAATGTATTAGTAAAATACATGAAAAGTGTGGAGATCCAGAAAGTGCGAGAGAAAGGAGAGAAAATGGTTATGGCATAAAGAAAGTGGGATGCTTTCACCCTCTTGGATTTACTTAACTTCCCATGTCTTTGGAGCAGAGTCTCAGTAAAAAGCTAACTGTCGGCCCCGCAGCATCGCACCAGCAACAACAGGACGGGATACCCAATACTAGTAGGAACAGTAATAGTAGTAAAGGAGTAGGAGGAAAATCATCATCTAAATCACCAACACCAGTTTCAACAACTGAAAATACACCTAAATCATCACCATCTAAATCAGTATCTAAATTATCCTTAAAAGGTCTTGGACGTAGTAGTACAAGTGCTAAGAGATCTCGTTCACCTGTCAAAAGACAACTGACTATTGGAACAGAGTCAGCAGATAAAGAGAAGGAAAAGAAAAACCAGAAATTACCAGATCTTGGAGAATTCATTCCAGGAACCAGTGGTTGTCCTGCTGTTGATCATTCACCATTCTATAATGATGGTGGAGCATCTTCATCTTCAAAGGGGAAAACTGCTAATAAAATAATTCATAATTGGAAATCAGCTTGTAAGGATAAAACAAAGGATTTCATAAGAAGGTGGAAGACATTACCGGAGAATCATCCAGATTTTGACCAAATTGGTGCTGGAGCTGCTGGAGGTTCAAGTAGTAGTGCTGCTAATAAAGGTTCTGGTTCTGGATCCAATACAAATATCACAGGAGGGACAACAGCTTCAGGGTATTTGACTTCTGGTGGTAGTAACAGTGGGGCTCCTACTTCTGGGGGCGTTAATGTCGGGGGGATAAGTGTAAATATAAATAACATTTCCCCATCATCTGCAGCAAATACTGGTCCTGGACATAATGCACTGACTCAACAATTATCATCAGGCTCTGGACCACAGAATGCATCTGCTGCTGAAATGGTCAATCCAAATCAAACTAGTAGTAATTCTTCCACAAGTGGTATCTCTGGTTTAGGAAAGCTTAAGAATTTAGGTAAAAATAAACAATCATCTGATTCTGTTGAAGTTGCTGGAGCTGGAATTCAGGGGCTGTCTATTAGTAGTAATAGTAGATTAACTAGTGCTTTGGCTAGTAATGCCAATGGGCAAACACAACACGACGACATGCAAGCTAATGGGACCAATAAGTCTTCTACGGGATGGTCGGTACATGTTTGGGGTAAGTGAAGTGATTTTACATGTATTTTTACTTTCCCTTAATGTCTTCAACCTCTGAATAGAATAGCTCTGTAATTCCATAGCTAGAACGTCTAAGCCCCCTTGTCCCCCTAATCTCAGGCCTTGTTTATCTCTAGAAGAATAAAAGAAACCAAAATGAAATTATTAGCTCTTTATTAAGGGGTGAAACCCCTTTATAAGATTGTCTTATCCGTCTGTCCGTCCGTCTGTCCGTCCGTCCGTCTGTCCGTCTGTCCGTCTGTTGGTGCTCTAACTTTCGAACGCGTTGACGGATCTTCACCAAACTTTGTACATGACCTCTATAGGACACGAGAACG
>JAQFZB010000075.1:0-40072 GCA_034695165.1 Desoria trispinata
TTAAATTAAGTACAGTTAAGTTAAATACAAGTCAAGTGTAAATAATCATTCTAAAGTGGAAATAAACCCATTTATTATTCATTATACTATATAACTTTCCAAGTGGAGTTCTCGCGTTCTTATTTATGCTCGCTCAGTCCGCAAGTCGCGGCAGATCTCAGTTTACCCCATAATCCTCTAAGATCATAGTTCTACGTATCGTATTGCACTTTATATTTACTGCCTTAACACTTCAGCTCTTGCATAAACAACCACCTGTACGACCAATACATTCTCTTGATCTCATTATATCTTATCAACTAAACTTTAATATATACTAACTTAACTTAACATATATATATATGTATATTTCCAGGCCACCCTGCTAATTCTACTTTTTAGTCATTAGTTTTTTTATTAGTTTAGATAGCTGCTGAGGGCATGCAGCCTTCCTCAAAGAGACTTTGGTTAAGTTTATACAGAATTAAATGTTATAATAGAGCAAATATAATTATGACAGAATAAAATGAGACAGAGAGGAGACAGAGATGAAGAAAAGGCAACATGCAGAACAGACACGCTTGTAAAGATGTAAAAAGAAATTAGTTGTGTTTTTTTTCTTACAAATTAAGCAGTATTGTACTTTGTTTTAGTGTAGAAGGATATTTGCATTCCCTTCGTTAAGAAAAAGAAGAACGGATGATAAGTTTAAGTGAAACAATAATGACAGCTCCACCCCAGTTTAACTGTTAACGGTAACTCAAGTGAACTGACTTTGAGGCACGGCTCATGGCTCTCAGCTCTTCTAGTATAATAATATCATCCCTATCTACTTTGTTGGCAAATCTTTTTATTATTATTTTGAAAGGAAAAAATCCACCACGGTTGACATTTACGAGATTATTATGAAGATGTTGAGGAAATTAATAGATTCTAAAAGTGTTGAATCCTCACTGCCTTTGTTTCGTTATAATAAGTGTGCGTACGTCTTATATTGTTTCAAGAAAGTAGCAAATCAACTAAAATTCCATTAATTCGCGTGGCTTTGATTTGAATAGCTTGTGCCTATGCTGTGTGGCTTTTCTAATTGAATTGTTTAAATTAATGACACGGAGAAGAAACAAGTTGAGAGCAGGATTCAATCATTTCAATTTCAAAACATCAAATCAATGGATTCCATGATGAGCCGCCGAAGCTAATGTTGAGATGGGAGGATTATCATAAAAATTATGATTACTTCTTGTTCTTTTTCGGCATTTGTGCCAAATACTCATAATAATCGATGTGATGATAATGATTCAAGAGATCAAATCAAATGGCAAGTGGCTGTCGGTTTGGCAGACAATAAAAGTACATCCGCCACATACAATGGGTTAATATTTGCATTCTTAAAGGTTACACCTTCTTGTTAAGCGGAATGACCCTTTCTTCCTCTCTCATCTTCACAGCGGTTAATTATCTCTATGAATATTTTTTTTGCAAATTTTAAGGCCTAAGGTCATTGTCTACCTGATTTGCTTTGTTTTGCCATTTGCCATCGGCTAACGCAACTAGACTTAACCAGTGTAAACAAAACAAGAGTAAAAGCTGAGGATGGGCTTGTTGCGTTGGGTTGGGCCCTTTTACTGAACTGATACATGGAGCTAGAAGAACATGATACAAATAGACAACAATCAACTCTACGTTATATAATGTTTTTTAAATCCCTACCATAGGGCTCAATAGTTAAGTATTGCATTGTTAAGGGTTTACTACTATTACTACTAAGTAACGTGAAATGCATCCAGATCCAGGTAATCAAGCCCTGCCCAATATTATCATCTCATGAAATGCACTTCATTCAGTTCAGTTATTAGGATACTGCACCTACTACATCTAACTAACCTAGATATATATTGCTATATGGAATAGAAATGCATATACAATCTCAATAAAATTCATTTTCTTAAGATATGTCTTCCATTGCCCCTACGTAAAACATAATGTCTCTTTAAATAAGAAAAATGAAAATTACAAATTCATTGACGTTCAATATAAACTTTTACTTAATTTTTTGATTTTTTTCGTCAACAAGTTTAAAAATTTTAAAATCTACTGACCATTGTTAATTGTATTATCGATAAGAAAAATAGGATATTAGAGTGAGAGTAACAAAGTGCTACATATGCAAGATACAATGTGTATATGCACTTGACTCTTTTGTGATAATGTGTGTACATGTATTGGATGGAGAGATGATCTCTGTATAAAATATAAAGCTGATGGTCTTGTGTCCTGTGCTGAAAAAGCCACCCTTTGGCCCAATGTATTACGTATAGGTTTGAGTTGACTTACCTGGTTGACTTACCTGGCAGGCTTATTTTATTCTCATTCCACTCGCTACAGTCATTCATAGATGAGCACCAACATAATATTCATCTCGTTTCTTACTCTCTCACATTTTTACACAGAAGAGTTGCAACACAAAGTGAACATTTACAAACAAAGTTTCAAAAATACATCCTATATTTAATAAAGAAAAAACTTTAAAAACATCTCATTCAAACTTCAAAAAAGTCATTCCCTTCCACACACCCTTAAAAAAGGGGAAAGAATAGAAAACAGAAAAACTATGAAGTTATAAAGAAGCTCATATTACCCCTGAAGTATTAGACATATTGGAGAAAGCTACTACAGTTTATAATCAGTATATAATCGTATATAATTATAGGAGTGAAAGAAAGGAGTAAAACATGAAGATGTAAGAAGTGCTGTATTTTAAATAATTGAGTTAAATAAAGTGAAGAAGAACAAAAAGAGGAGGACAGCCAACGCAAAGTCTCAACTTGTCATCAGAGAAATCAAATGATAATTCCCAGAAGATCAACTGCTGCTGCGCCTATTGCTGCTGCAACTCATCACTATTCCACGAGCTGTCTTCAAGTGACTATGACTGAGTACCCTGATAGCAGTACTAACTGCAATGTAAGATAATTATTTATTACAAAATTTTCAAAAACAGTTGGATTAAAAGAGAGAAATGATGTTAGTTTTCTTAATTATGGAGTAGTTTTTATACTTTATGACAAAAAGGAGTTCTCTTATCGCCATGTAATAATTAGTAGAGAACTTTATTTTAGTATTCATTTGGTTATTGTGAGGCAGTGCAATGGTAGTAATATATTACCAATGATGTACAAATGCATCTTTAATTCTTTTTATGAGTTAAAAAAGCGTGAATCCGGTTAACCTGTCAACCCTTCATATTCACTGTCCTCTGTTCTGTCGTTGAGACTACTACTGTCTCTATGCTAAATCACATATACACACTCGTCACAGACAGAAAACAACGAAACAACCCTCTTCCCTGTTATATGCATGTACTACTAAAGCACCTCCATAATCATAATCAGCAACTACAAATTTTTATACTTGTCTTTTTTACCAATTCAATAGTTTGTTTCGGTCCTAAAATTCATTTCTCATTGCTTTGACTTTGCATTATTATTATTATTATGTTACTCCTACCACAAATTCAGAATTTACAGCTTAAATATACAGTTTGAAATCTATGGGAATAATAATCACCTTAAATTTAAAACTAGAAAACAAAATTCAAGTTTCCAAAAAGCCTCATGAAATGCCTCATTCATTTTTATCTAAAGATTTAGAATTGTTCTTCAAAATCAGAATAGAAAGCCAAAGGAGTTAAAAAGTTCCTTCTTTTTCTGCTGTCAGAGAAAGAAAATTTGCTTTTTACTTTGTACATAATGCACATATGGAAAAATTCCCGATGAAAAAAGACAAACAATTAATTCAGCTACTTGTATATCCCTATGCTTGACTCTTTGGGTGATTAATTTCATTTGATTATGGCATTTAAGTTTAGGAGAAGCGTAAAAGCCGCGTCGCCTTTATTTGTCGCCAGAGAAAATCCTTTCGTTTCATTTGACCCGTTCATTTCATTTGAAATTCGACATTGTATTGTATTATATAGCTTTTTGGTTTTTCCTCTCTGGGAATTGTTGTTCATGGGCATGAATTCATCATCAATCCCATATTATTACTATTATAGGATAAAACAAAACACTTGTGATCTAACGCAATCGTTCAAGAGCCTCTTAACTTAACCTCTCATTATTCCTTTTTCTTGAGCTGGAAGTCCATGTACGTTTATCAAGTATCATTGAGAAAAGGAAGATAAATTCCTTATCTGGGTCGATGTTGATTCCGCTCATAAAGTTTAAAACATAAAAAATAATATTACTACTTTCCCATCGTAGTAAAAATTTCTCCCAATAATATGATAGTAAAAAGTACAAGGTACTCCTTGAGTAAATATTATACTCGAGAATCATAGACGCTCTTAATTTAAATTAGGAACATTATTTCGTCTTCAAGTGTTAAAATATATTTGAATTTGTATTTTGTAGATGTGGCAGGAAATAGAAAGTGTGCTGATGAATGAAGGGGGTCAAGTTAATACCCGACAACAACAAAATCATCATCATGCAAATAGCATACTTCCGGGCCCTCAACAAACTGATCATCATCATAATAACGGATTTTACGGGAGTAGATATCGATTTGATAGTGATGTCACATCACCCCCATCAAATGCTTCATCCCCCTGTGCAAATTCAACCCCTACAAATAACAATAATAATAATAGTGCTGGTGCTACCCCCGCCTCTTCTTCTTCTAATGGCAATTTCATTGTCTTCAATTATCATCAAGCGCCATCATCAGTTTCCAGTAATGGAAATACTGCTAATTCTCCTCCAATTGATTCCTCTCCACAACAACAATCACATCACACTAACAACAGGGATTCCTCTGCACCCACGGAACCTGCACAAATAGCAAGTGCTGCAATTAAAATTGAAGTGAATTCTGATAATGAGAGCACATTAAATGTTTGTTGCAACAATAATAATAACAGCAGTGTTAATAGCAACAGTGGTAATAATAGAAGGATTAATTCTGTCCCTGTTGGTGATGACAATAATAATAATCAGAATCTTAATAATATTCTAAAATCGAGATATAATATGAATAGTACGTGTTCACCTCCAAATAATAATACGCTACGATCCTCGACAGAATACAACAATCAGTTGGATCAATATGGTGTTATCAATTACAACATGAAACCAATGTACGAGAATAAAAATGGTTGTTTCAGTCCCAGTAATGGAAATTACCAGGATTCAACAGGGATTTATTCTCCTGTCCCATCATTTCGCCATAATTATTCAAATGCCGGTGGAATTGGCGTTGGTGAACATCGAGATTATGTCGACTACTGTGCTACTGGCATTGGCTCAAGTGAACTACATCATTATTCAACACAATCTCAACAATCCCCTCCACAACAATGTAATTCTCAATATTCCCCGTCGACAAGTCCTGGACAACAACAAAGTTCATCCCTTGTTCAATTGCATCCTTCATCTGCACCACATCATCATCATCATAATACGCCATCAACTTATATGACAACCAGCGCAACAAGTGCAACAGCAGCAGCATGTATTGATCATTCAAACAGCTTAAATATAAATCTAAATTTAAATTTCCAAGGAGTTGAAAGTAATTTAAATAGACTACGACATCATCATCATCATCATTTACATCCCCATGGACTTCAACATCATCAGAATGCTAGTGTAGGGAGCAGTAATTACAGCTTTAAAGTAATGACACCACCACTTTCACCACATATTGTAAATGTTAATAGTTCGGGAAATTTTATGGGGAATGGAATAGGATCCTCTGGGGGTGGAGGAAATAGTACTAGGATACCTCCACCACATGGTCAATTAAGTTATTCTCATGGACAACTTCCTCATGGACATGGCCAACTTCATCATTCTATAATTGGACAATCTCATCAGAATCATCATCATTCCCATCCTCATCAACATCCCCATCAATCTCTTTATCAAATTCATAATCCATTTCATCCCCATCATCATCACCACAATCATCATGATGTCCTTAGCCCCGGTGGTGGGATTGGGTCCGTGGTGGGGTCTGGGATAGTAAGTTCTAGCCAAATGAATGGTATATCACCTCCCCCTATTTCGTCTTCAGCAGCAGCCGTAGTAGTAGTGAAACCAAAAAGGGGTCGACGTCGTTGGGGTAGAAAAAAAGTGACGACACATTCATGTACATATTCTGGATGTACGAAAACATACACAAAATCATCACATCTCAAAGCTCATCTTCGTACTCATACTGGTGAGAAACCTTATCAATGTACTTGGAAGGGATGTGGATGGAAATTTGCAAGGTCTGATGAATTAACAAGGCATTTTCGAAAACATACTGGAGATAGGCCTTTTCAGTGTAGACTTTGTGAACGAGCATTTTCAAGATCAGATCATTTATCACTTCATATGAAACGACATATTGCAGTTTGAGGAGAAAGTGTTGTCAAAACTATGCTTGGAAATATATCATTACTATTACTGTATTGTGTGCAACGTATTGAAAATACTTTTGTTATATTTTGTGATCTCAATTCCTACTATTTATTGCAATCATCATACGCATTTAGTAATTTCTCCATTTTTGTTCAATTTTTATATTTCAATTTTTTTTGCTTTGTGGCTTTTTTTATTTTGATATCTTTGAAATCGCATTTTTTAAGTTTTGTAAATGATATATGAAAATTTGTAAATACTACATAAATAAGTATATAGGCATATAGTTCGAAGTAGTAATGTGCAAAGAAAGCAAGTTGAAGTAAAAAGTGTTTTTAAATCGAATTCAATTAATTCAAGGGGTGGTATTTGGGTTTTTTGGGGGGTGAGGAGGGTAAAAAGTTTAAAAAGCAATCTACTAAACTCTTTCTTTTGACTCCATATTGGTAGTTAGGAGAAGGGAAATTGGCATATTCGAAATGGCAAATAAACAGCACATTACTCATCCATTTATTTTATGAATCGATTCCAATAATAACCTGATAATGTGAGCTGACATTTATCAAGTCACGATATGAAGTGTATTAGTAGTGGTATTATTACATATTATTATGTGTCTGTAACTTTGTATTAAAAAACTCTCAATAATACACTATTTACTCAAAGAAGAGGAAACGAATAGGAAAAAAAAGAAAAAAACGGAGAGAATAAATGAGTTGTGTAAACATAATTATCGAATTGATTGCCTTTTACACTGTTTACAATGTTTGCATGATCATTCTCTTCTGTTGTGTATGTCGTCGTCGTCGTTGTCGTCGTCGTAGACCACGTTCACGTCAATCCATAATAAAATACTAAAGATAATGGGCACCGCATCACACACAGCACGGCCGACGTATCATTTATACATATATTATACATAGCACCTACTTGCTAAAAAAACACCAACCAAAACCATCGTAATAAACGATTAATTCAATGAAATGATCCGTTAATGAAGTGAGGATTATTATTTTATTTGTTGAATTCAATAATCAATTAACCAATTGAGATAACTATTTCACCCACTTCTGAATAAGGACAGAGCAATTAAGGATCTTCTGCTGGAGTCTTTTTTACTTTTAACATGTTTTAAAAGGAAAAATACTTTAAACTTTGAAACTTTGGAATTCAAATGTACTTTATTTTTCAACACAAGAAGAATTGAAGCAATTTCTCATTCACTTTATAATACTTTATACTTTTTGGTTTGAAGGAATGCAGTTTTTTTGTATTAATTCCCATTAATTAACACCCACACGAGCTACTACTTCAACTGCAGCTACTATATAGCTTTAAGCTCTCTGCGACTGGCGACTGCGACTTTAAAGTACAAGTATTAAATTCATGGAGAATAATAATGAATGCTACTTTTTTCAAATCCAATTATTCCATTATATAAGTAACACCAATTGCATACAAATTGAAATACAACTAGTTTTCCGTTTTTGTCTTTTTGGGAATTTTGTATGTATATTTTAAATTAGTTTAAAATTAAAAGTGATCTCTTTTACTATGACTTCAGCAGATTATGGTATTGAGGAGAGTTTTAGCAAAATTATAATTGCCAAAGGGACATCTATACTCATATTAACTATCATGATTCTTATTTCTTAGCAGTAATTCCATCTGTAATTAAGTACTATACCTATATATATATATATATTGATTTAATTAAAGAAACGTGTTCTCTTCAATAAACGTCTCTCTAAAATAAAATAAACCTGCCCATGTATATTATTATGTATACATAATAATATTTCTCCTCAGTTTTGTATTAACTTTATTGTAATCAGAATGAAATCATTCTATCGCAACATTACAAACGAGTCTAAAAGGATCCCGCTGGTCGAGTAATTTTAATGATAGTTGCTCCGCATTTAAAATATTTAATGTAAACAAAACGCATATACAAAGTCACAACACAGTAATCATGAGAAAATCATTCAAGATTCTTGAGAAATTAACCTTTAAGCGATTTACATTTATTTAGAGTAGTTATATAGCCCCGGGGGTAGTAAAGAAGGATTTCTACGTTACTTTACTGTAACTAAAGTTAAAGAATCCCCATGTTATGATGGATGCTGTAGTTTCGCTCACTATCTAATCTAATGGTAATATGTTCTCTCAGTTAAAAGGTCAATTTGGTTCATATTGACCTTTCCCCACCGGCTGTGGGCTAGCAACAGGGAGTTAAATTAGTTCTAATGTGATTCTCACGCAGTGGATGCAGATGCAGCAGCAGATTCTCATCTCATCGTCAATGAAGTGTCAATACATGGACATAATATTATTATTCATCATTCTTCTTCTACTAAAGGATCCTTGATGGAAAATCTAAGCAACAAACCAAATTTGCCGTCTAAAACATATAGTGTATGAGAACATGTATTATGAAAACGAAAATCGCCTACACTAACACCATGATTTAAAAGACGATTAGTTTTACTATTAAATGGTAGTACTGCATTTCAACAATCTACTCCAAGCTTAAATCCAATCATATCAATAACAAATATCAAAAACTCAACTCTTTCTCCCTGTGTGATTATGATGGACGAGATCTCTTTTATTGAGATTGCTATCTTTGAAAAACTCAAACTGGTGTGTTGATTAGATTTCATCGTCTAATATATCTAGTGTGTATGGTAGGAATATATAATCTCCAGCAACAGTATAAATGGATATCCTTATAAATTTAAATCAATGATTCAAATCCTCTAATGATAATCCTAATAATAGAATGAAGAAAGGACTCATGATCTTGAATGTTTATGAAGTGGATGTTCTTTGTCTGCTCCTCAATAGCCAATGTATAAGGAAATCTATTTGCATTAGTATTGTAATGATATGGAATTGATTTTTGATGATTGTGAATGAGGTTGAAAATTTCACTGATGATTTATTTCCATAGTAAATCGTGTTATTTCTTATTCCTCTGTTTATGTTATCTTTTGCTAGTCCTCCTCCTTTGGTCTGAGATAGGGACGACAGAAAAGGAGATGCCATATCATCATCACATCACTTGATCATCTTTCTCTCATTCTCATAACATTGAATTGAATTCAAGTACACACAACTTTATTCTATAGCAGAATAACAGACGAAGAAGATCATTATTAAAAAATATCGGCCTTCAGTTAGATTGGCACAACACAACAGCAGACTTATTCTCTTTTCATAATGATTAATGATTACTGTAATTGTAATGTGCAATGTATTTATTTATAAAGCATATCATTTAATTTTAATAGACAAAAGTCTAAGCGAGCAACAAACAAAGATACGCAGCTACATAACTATTTAGTTTTAATTTTAAAAGGATGGAAATAATAAATAGATTAAAACTGTTCATTTAATTTAAAATCAGAGAGTAGCTCGGAGGTATTTAACCTGAACTTGAATTGTGAATTTAAATTGTATTGTGAAAGACACTTGACTTGGAACTTACAAAATAAGATGACAATGACAGGAGAATTACTTTTCATGATACGTCACCCGGCGACACCTAACTTATTTAAACTACCATTTATTTGACAGACAGTTCCAATTTTCACGAGATCAATTGTTGTACATAAAAGTTTTAATGGACATTTCTAATTAATCTACGAAAACCTCTTTTTAGCTTCACTAACTAAATTAAATTATCCTCAATCTATAATAATAATAGAATACGCGAGATGATGGTGAGCATGCATAGAATAGAGGAAGTGGTTTTTCAGTTACAGAGGCTGAATGTTTTTTATTACATAAAAATTAAAACAAGATTAGTATGAAAATATCAAATCCAGACTCATACTTCTCATATTACTTTATTCCATTATGTTTTACAATAGTGTATTGCACACATTCTGAACTAATTTTAGTGGCAGTAGTATATTATATTATAATAGTAATAATGATTTTCATTTCAGACCTTGGACTTGGCTTTGGATATATATTCGCACGTAGGTGGAGAAGTTAGGAAACTCATACAGCATGTCCGCATGCAATTTGTTCCATCAAAGAACTAAGCAAAAGCAAAACCCCGTCGTCTAAATAACTCTAAAATAATGTTATGAATATTTTATTATATGTAGCTATTTTTTATTATTATTAAAAAAAATTACTTGCATATTAGTTTCATTGCATCACATCATATCACGGACTGAGGATTTATGAACAGCGCTGGTAGTAGTAGTAAGTAAGTGTGTGTAGTAATGTTAAAAATACAGTACAACATCAACTATATTTGTATATTCTGGGGGGTTGAAGTTGAAAATGTTGAATTTCTCTCTAATGTCAATGCTCAATAGGATAATTTGCTCCGCGCAACCAACCGGAACATGATAAAATGTATTCCATATGTATGTACTTCTCTCCCTCTCTAATAACATAAAATACTCGCTTCTTGAACAAATTTTACTAAAGCGTTGACTCAATTATGCTTTTTATACAGACAGTTTATAGTTGTCATGACAATCATATTGCTTGCATTGCCACAGAACAACTTCATTAAGCATTCTATCTATTGATTTTTACTCTCATAATTTTAAGAAATGAATAACAGAGAAAACTATTACATTCCAGAGAAAGGCTTTCAAGTAGCCGCAAATAAAGCTTCCAGTTGGTTTTAACTTAACTTTGTTCTGTTTCTTGTAGTCTATTGAAATGTGAAACGAGGAAACCAAAATCAGATATACTGTACGAGTAAATCCAAAATTTTTAAATAAGTTTATTGAATTGTCCATGTAGTCATGTGTGTGTTCTGCAATTCAATGCCAATAGGGAAAAAATGCAATTCACTTTAAGAATTTTGAAGACGAAATGTAAAAAACGTATGAGTTTTTTATTCTATAAGGAAATATGTGGATTAATAATAATTCCACGAAAGAAAAGATAAGAAGTTGAGTAGTGGCAGTCCCTCCTTTAAGAAAACACACAAAAGAGGATCTTATGCATAAATTACATGATAATGATTCTCTTTTTATTAATTCCTGGCCACTTTTTCACCCCTTCTCTTTCTAAGCAGTCAAATCCACAACTACTGTACTACACACATAATAGACATACGCCATTCCTCCACTTTGCATTTCTTCAATAGCTTTTTAGTAGATAGAATCTTAATCTAGTAAAAAGTAAAAGAAGGAGGTGAGAGAGAATTCCTCCATCATTCATCATATCATGGAAATGTAAATAGAAAATATAAAAACCAGGATTCAATTCAATGAACACGGGCCGAGCACGGGTCCTTTTTACTTGTTGATTAAGTCTTGTGATAATAAAAATGTACTTGTTGCTTCGTTGTGCTACCTACGAAAAGGAAAATTAATTATAACGATGTCTTGGAATTTTAAAATTGATTTAAAAACTTTACTTGATTTCCCTCATTCATTTCTTTGTTTAAAACAATTAAAATTTTAATTATAATAATTGCCCCCTTTAATTTTAATAAAAATCAAATAAAATGTCCAGAATTTGTTGAGGAATTACAATTAGAAGGTGATAACAAGAGGATACAGTGTATGAAATAAATATTAGTGTTGCACTTATTTCTCTACGGGATAACAAGACCTCCTGCCGACTGTACTTTAACGACTATAATATATATAATTAATTCCTTTAAAATAAACTCTTTTTAACCAAGGATATGAGTATTAATTAGAATTCATAACTAGAGCTTGTTGTAATTCTTGAGATTTTTCCACTTTCTCTACCACTACTACTATAATGCTATACTACTATAGTATGATAGTAGTAGTAAACAGAACCTATAATTATTAGTTTACTATTTGGAAATGAAATTCCTTTGAAATGTAAAAGCTACCGTCTTTCTCTAACGCAATGAATGAAAATGAAGAAGACGAGAATCTCAAAAAGTAAACAGTTCTTGTTCTCTTTTATTCTTTAGTGGTTTAAGAATTTGTACAATTTACAATTTCAACTATTAATAAATCTTGTTAGTTTATTCTTAAAGAAGAAATGGATACTGTGAGTAATAAAGCAGCCATAATCGTATAATATCTCGGGAGCTGTTCATCTTCTTTCCTATTTCTTGAGTCCAGTACTGTGTAATAAAGTAAAAGGAATTTCTCCTGAGAAAGAAGAATGTGTGGAGAGGACCCATGGAGGGATCCCAGGTGTGTGGCACTACCTACGATGGACACTATAAAACTCCTCAGATATCAGGAAAAACCAAATTTATTATCGTTTTTAAGTAAATATCCAGAAAAAGATATTCATTCACAGAATAATAGGGTGCAAACACTCTCTCCTCATACACTCAATTCAATTTACACTTGAATTAGCTACAATAGTAATTTCACCACAAATTCAATCCCTATGCTATATTCTTATATTCTACTATATTAAAGATTAATGGACTTGGCCTCATTGAAATTTGTCCAGTGCAAAACAAACTTAATAGAAAATTCATTTATTGATTGGTAATTTTCAGTTGCATCTATTTGTAGATGGTATTATGATCCAATTGTGAGAAACTTATGTGAGAAAACATTGTATTCTACCCCTGAAGAAGAAGATTTGAAAAATTATGACAATCGTACATTGTTACACTCTCTCTTGCTCTTCCCTGCCCATAAAAGGACGTGAAGAAGAAGACCATTATAATAATATTCTATCTCTCTCTCTCTCGGTGTATTATGTAATTTTATTCCTCTCTACATCCTGTACATGTGTAGCACACAGAGTAAAGAACATCATCCAATAATATGTATGTGTGCCTTCATCCATTCCACTATCTCATTCATTCAGCCAAGGGAAAAAAGCCATAATAATAATTATTCACAACAAAGCTATCCTGGAAAAAGTCAAGTCCAGTCCCATAAGCCAAAGGGTCCCCATGTAATATCATATAAGAGCATCATATGTTTTATGTCGCAAATAGCAGCCTAGTGTACAAGTTCAATAATCTAAAGATGAGATAAATTCAGGATTCAGAGGACTCTTTTATTGAGGTTGGGTGCTGTGTATTTTAGAAATACTTTTTTACCTCCTGCAATGCATCTTTTAAATTTAGACTTAGATTTTTATTTTCCATTTTCATGATGAGATGAGGTCGGGGATGAATATCGTTTGGTCTGGGGAGGATGAGTGAGCATTGTGTTACAGAATAATTATTTTATTTTAGCATAGCAAAACCTTATCTAATACATAGGCACTACCAACAACTAATATTATGCAGATGAAAGAAAAGGACAGGAAATTGCTCTTGGAGTCAAAAATGACTTGTCATGCATGGCAAACTCTACACTACAACTATACAGGTACATAATAAGATAGTGTAAACTAAACATAAGGGTTGAAAAATAAAATAACAATCACAAAATACATATTAAATCAAAGGGGCTTTACTTGTGCATCGTAGAGAAGAACTTTGGATGCTAGAAAACAAAGTACTAATACTGCTACAATACTTAAAAGCTACACATTACTTTTTTTTAATATTTGCACCTAATCGAACAACTAACAAACTCTGCTGCAGTCTACACGAAAAAAATTCATTACGCCGTACCTTAAACTTAAACCTTACGGGAAATTAATGATTATAATTTTTTCCTCTCTCTCTCTCTATCTGTATTTGTTGTTGGATTATTCATTGATTGAATAATACTGGTGGTGCTGACTGAATTTTCATTCTCATGTCCAATAAAAACTGCATTAAGCATACAATATTTTTTACGAGTATTATTCTTATGCAAAGTGAAAACCTTGAGTAGGTATATAGTCCTGTACTTTATTGTAGAAAGCTCAGGACGACAAGGACAAAGGGAAAAAACCCTGATGCTAATGCTAATGTAATAATCTAATCATGGTAATGAAAATGAATGCTAAAAGGAGAAAAAATTATCAATCATCCTTCTCGTCTCTACTATATTATTGACTCTATATTTGCAATGACAACAGTTTTTAGCATTGTAATATTTACTGTTTGTCTAAAATCCCAGTATCCCAATGCCGGATAGATTGAAATTTATATAGATTTATACATCTAACCTAATACAGTGAAGTTTCTTACGAGACAAATATATGACATAACAATTTATTAGCATGTGTGTTCCCCTCCGTTTAGCATTTGACCTCCGCTGGTTTGGTTGGTTGGAAATAAACGAAATTCATTTTTGAAAGAACATTACTTGACTTTTAACTGTGATTATATTAATAATATCATAAGGATTCTTATTAATCATAGTAAGTAGACACATGATTGGAGGTTAACAATTGGTGGTGGTGGTCTGGTTAACTGTCAAAACAGAGACTCATTACGAACATAATGAGATCTCATTGTTCGCAAAGGGTCGTCTTCCCATTATCTCTTTTATCTTGTGTGGAAAATATGTTTTGTCACCATAAGGAACCAAAAGCAGCATCACCATGGGAGCAATTTGTCTTGTCACTGCTATATGTTCTCTCTGAAGAGTCTCAATGATCTGTGATATACCAAGGCAAGCAAGAAGAAGAAGTGATACTACTTTCTTTGTTGTCCTCTGATATTCTCAACTAAGCTATATAAATACATTTTATCCCGTTGCGAGAGATTTGATTCACAAGTAATTGGACAAACACTTTAAATAGACTCCACTTAAAGGACAATAGTCAACTACTAAATAACCACGGAAAAATAGATTATAGCTTATGGAATCATGTTTTCTAATTCTATAATCCTCTTCGTCATCGCCTCTAATCTTAATGTTATTAAAATTTTACCCATTGTTGATCTCCATTGAATATGAATGGGACATTTATTCCAATAGTCACAGCAAATAAATATTTACAGAGCATAAGTAAAAGGTATAATTTTAAAATTTAAATGTGCCAATATTTGTATTATTCTCTTGATTGAAGAAAAAACAAAATAACTATATTTAGATGATTTTATCTTTTGAAATAGTTCCATGATAATTGTATTTACAGAATATATATCTGTCAAAGTGACGCCCTTCAGTTCAGTGCCCAGGAGTAGAAACTGTCTCGTTTTAAATCAAATTAATAAGCCAACAGCGGGTGGGCGTCAAAAGCGGAGCGTCAAAAGCGTCAGCGTCAAAAGCGGAGCGTAAAAAGCGCCAGCGTCAAATGCGTCTAGCGTCAAAAGCGTCTGGCGTCAAATGCGTCAGCGTCAAAAGCGTCAGCGTCAAATGCGTCAACTTCAATTTAAATTTTCAATTTATATTTTATACATTTAAATTTTGTACATTAAAAACACAGACATAAAAAAACTATGGTCAGACATCCTTCTAATTGGATTAGTAAAAAAGGTTCAATTATGGACAAAACAAGATTAGAAAAGTATTCTTTTACTTGGAACTGTTCCTTTTTTCTTCGGATAGTTTAGAAGAAATATTTTATGCAAGTTTATCTATTATTATATCAAATATATAAACAGTAGGAATTAAAAAGATTCTGTTGACATAGTATACAATTAATTAATTAGTTAAAATATTGCCTTTCTTTTTTTAACCGAGTTGACAAGAGTATAAAAAACCGATATTTTTTCTTGGACAAATCAGTTCCATCTTATAATAACATCCGTAGACTATCCTGTATTTTATTTAAGTTCAGAAGAATTTTTACGTTATTTTTTAAGTTGACGCATTTGACGCTGACGCTTTTGACGCTGACGCATTTGACGCCAGACGCTTTTGACGCTAGACGCATTTGACGCTGACGCTTTTGACGCTCCGCTTTTGACGCTGACGCTTTTGACGCTCCGCTTTTGTCGTACAATCGCCAACAGCTACTACTTGAATGTGTCACAGAAAACAACATGTCTCAGTTAGTTAAGTTTTTATTTTTTTTACTATATGTATTTTTACCCCTAAAAGTCTATGGAACTAAATTCATTTATATCTGATAAAACAGAAATTTATGAAGACAAAGAGTAATTTATCTGAGAGTATTGACTTTTTCTCTTTCTATGTGGTGCTTTCAATTACTTCCATATCGTTGAGCTGATGAAAAATGAAATGAAATTGGTTTAAGGAGCCAAGTCAAAGAGTATGGTGTGGATTTAAGTGCACTTCAAGAAGAAGAAGAAACTAAAATATCGTAGGTTAGAGATTGTGATAAGATCAACACCTCCCAAGGTTTAAGGTCCCGGTGGTCTTTTCTTCCTCCTAGTTTTTGGAGAAACAAGAAGCAATCAAGAGACATCTAAACGGATTAAAGGCTTAGAGACTTAACATCCTTTGGTCATCATCCAAAATATTGAAAATGCAGGACAATATATTTTCATTTTCCAAATTATACCCATACACTAATAAGCATTCCTTTTTAATTGAAATTCAACTTAAATCTAGTAATTGTTAAAATTCACGATCCAATCCAAGTTATATGCTTAGATTTATCTCTATATCTTTTTCTACCATGTTAGAAAATCCCAGATTAAATTAACAGCACCTCATAAAAGCTTAAAAATTATCGAATTCTGCTGTTAGATTGAGAGGAGACGTGAGACATTGGATATATTTGAAAAAGATATATAGTAGAATATAAATTGATAGTAAATATCTTCAAAGGTCTGGATAGCTGGAGCCAATTAAGCCCTTTGAACACAAACTGACTGGTTTTTATTTCTTTGAAATCGTGTAATAGAATTGTTAAGCAGATTTACAGTTTGTGTGAATGCATGTAAATTGTATTGCGTCAAGTGTTGTCTTTTTTTATTCCATTTCGTTTGCACTATCAAAAAGATATTGACATTCGTGGAGAATAATATAAAGAGGAGAGAAGACCACCAACTTTGAAGAAGTCGAATGTGTTAATAAATAAATATATATAGTCTGGAGCGGACATAAGTAGGGTGACATGACACACGTCATGATCAACGCCATCACAAATAATACAAGTCTACCTTAGTATTTAATTGAAAAGTGAACATCGATTAAGTTCATTTTATAGGGGATTTCATGAAGCATGGAATGTTTCCATACAAAATGACAAAACATCCTAATAATACTGTTAACGACCATCGCATAGCTTGTGACTGCTTTGCCCAAAAATAAAGCTATAGAGATACTGATTTAGATTTTATCTCCAATTCCAATCAAAGCAATTTATGCGGTCAGCAACTGATTATTTAAAATTTAAGTTTCAATCCAAAGCATGTACGAATATCATTTTTCTTTTTAAATAGAAAAGATTTTAAAGAAAAAACAATTACTTGAAGGTAGGTCAAAAGAATCTATAAAATGTTATTATTTCCTTTCTCTAATGTACTTTTTTACTTTTCACAATAAGAGAGTGTCTATTTATTCAAGAGCAGGAGTTTATTTGGTTATTTACAAAAGAGTAATTCCAGCAGCAGCAATAGATTGGAATATTGATTGTAATTATCATGAAAACCATTAATTTTCATAAGAATCCTTCCCACCGCCCGTCATCGCATAAACATAACATACATAAAGTTGATTAAATGGATTCTTTTCTCATGTAAATTGACACGATGAGGAACTCATGTTTTCCTTTCAACTTTCATTTTAAAGAAAATTCCAAAAATGTTGTAAACAACTTTTTACAAGATTTACAATTAGAATTAAAACTAAAATGCATTTTTTCATAAATTGTTGAAGGGAATTTCACTTCCATGATTAAAAGTTAAGGAGTTGTTGAGTGTTGCTGGTGGATTGAATGAAGGAATGAAGATTTAAAGATAGATGAAGATGAGCATCCGCGTGAATGCATCAATATCTTGCTGCTGTATCTTATTATTTTAACAACTCCATGGAAAATGAATGTGGAGCAGAAAAGAAAAAAAGTATTCTATAAATTCTCTGGCTTTCTTATCAGATACTCATAAACTCTTCTTCTTTCCCTTTACTGGTGCTGAATAACAAGGAACTACTTGTTTGTACTCTACTGTGCAACAAAGCGGAAAAAAACTTCTTTTGGTTTAAAGCAAGTCAAAAAGAAGAATTAAAGAATTTCAATGAAAAAGTAATAAAATTTAAATTGCATCACCATCATCAGCAGCATCTTAATCTTAATCGAGCAATTGACATCTTTTTAATAACTGTCAGTATGCTTTATAATGTAATTCACAAGTCATCTCCTCTGCCATAGCTGTATACTGATTACAATCACATAACATAATAGTACTCAACTATAGCAGTAGTAGTAGTAGTAGTAGTAATAGTGTGACTTTTTATAATTGTTTTATAAGAACGAATTATATGAGATGACAGTGTCAATTATAAATTGATTGATATTCATTGATTAGGATCTGAATCTGATTTGTTTTTTCTCAACTCTCTTCCTCTCCTCGATAAGTTCATCACTAACACAACTTTCACATTTTTTACAATTACACATTTAAATACAGGATTTTGTAATTATTATTAAAAAGTATAAAATTGAATGGGTCGCTATATGTTATAAGTTTTTATAAATTAAGTCGTTAATAAAACAAAAAGTCGTCGCATCTGTTGATTTGGCCTGCTGGATCGTCAGTTGTCCTGTCTTCGTCGTCATCGTCATGATGATCATGAGGATTTCTTGTGTTGGTATTAGTAGTAGTTGGTTATTGGGTGACGGAAACGGAATACAAAACAAGGGATGAGAGGGAATGATAGTGGACAGCACTTACAGCCGCTTTGTTCAACACATCATCACACTAAAGCTTTTATCGGGAATCAAAAGCAGCTACATTTCAACCTGTAATTTTTCATTCTACCACACAAGTCGATTATTATTATACACAGAGGACAGAGAGGACTGCTTTTTACCATTACTACTTATTGCCTCTGCCATACTAATCCATTATTATTATTCTTCTTCTATGAGATGAGATTAAAAATTATCCAACTTTTTGATTTAACCCATCATCCACGATGAACTGGCTTTAGTAGATTGAGTTGTCCCACGCTTATTACCCTTATTCAATTCTTAATCCGAAACCAGCATAAATTCCAAAAACTCAATTTTCTTTGCATTTATTTTTCAGATATTTTAATATGGTGTCGTTATTTCTGGACTTGACTTTCTTCGTTTCTTCCCTACTGAAAGAAGAAGAGAAAGAATTGGAACGGAATTTACATCTTGATTTTAGATCCATCATCATCACTGAAGGCAACAATGACTACATGATAAGTAGCTGCAGATTAGTGCACTGATATACTCTTGCTTCTTGATATGAAATATGATAATATACCTTGTGCTCAATTCAATTCTAATCATGTACTCCAAATTGGGGAATTTGCTTCCCAACCAAAGAAAGCGAAAAAAACCAACAGCAGCAACTTAAAAAGTAGAGAGAAATGAAACATGTCGAGATTTCTTAATAAAGTCATCAGATTCTCGGCGCAACTTTACAGATTTTTTCAAAGATGTTGTTGAAAGTGGACAAGGGATGTTACTTGAATTCTTAATTCTCCCATCATATCATGATAATAATATTATAATAAATGCCCCAAAGGTCCCTCAAATCCTAAGCGATGTGATGATGATGACACTGCACAAAGTACAAAGATGAGAAATGGAAAATAATCCATAAAAATAAAATTACTCTCATTCATATAGAATGAATTTGGCAAAATATTAACACAAACACAAACCTTATTATTATCTTATGGATAAAAAAATTCCCACGCCACTATTATTCTCGTATATGTAAAACTAAATCATATTGTTCTTTCTGCTGGTGAAGATAAAAATAGAAAACCCTAAGCCCCAAAAAAATAAAGGTAATTACATAGATGAAAAAGCCAAGCAACACTGGGATTTAAACACAATGAAATGCTTTACTTTAAATTAGAAATAGAAGAATTGAACTTGATATGATTTACATATGATATACTAATATTTGTTTGTTGGAGAATGCAGAATAATCTTGTATTTAATCTCATTGGCATCCGTTTCCGCCATCGAATCCCCCCAACAAACAATACCGTCCTAAACTAAACTAAGGGCCACTTAATATTTAAATTCTCTCCCTTTTTTCCCTTCAATCAATTCTCGTGATTTTTTGAAACGTTTAGCATTAGTTTGTAGATAATTTGAGTTTTACGGTACAAGAGAATAACAATGGGTAGATATAATGAATAATTGAAGGGAAATGATACTTCATTTTGCCAACACCACCACCAACAACTAACTGTGGGAATGTGTACAAGTAGTTTTCTTTCACCTGTTCCCCATCAAATCAAATGCCCATAGACTATCTCGTGGCATTGCTATATCGGTATTTACTATATATAAGTACAGATAGAGTTGTAAATAATTAAAATCTTTTCCCCTTTAGTTTTAAGTAAACATTAAAATTAGAGATGTTCCTTTGAGAGTAGAAAAGAGCCCCGTTATCTTTATGAGTGGAGGAGAACAAAACGAAGTGCGATTAGAGGGATGATAAGAAAGTAAGTTTTCTGTCACCCTTTATAGCATTCACATTTAACTGCATTGCTATCAGTTGAAGGTGTGGTGGGACATTGGACAAAAGTGTAGCAAACACTCATCTCATGAATTCTTAGCTCTTGTTCCTTGATAATGGACATGGACCGTAGAACAAGAAGACCTAATGATATTTCATCAATACCTAAACAAGGACCCTATTTTCTAACATTACCCCGTTAAAACAAAGGACCCTTCTGTTCAATGGGGAGCTTTCTTGTTTTCGGATATCGGAATGTTTTTTAAGTTTCTCAAATTTTTTCATCAAATTTCAGATTTTTCATTAAAGGGTTCTTTTTAATTTTTTTTACCCTGTTCTATCTTTTCACAAACGGACACAGAATGTTAAATATGTTAAATTTCATTTGAATTTAAAAAAATACTGTTAAAGATTTTTTTCCGTTGAAAAACCAACCTTCGGCCTCTCAATCCAATACGATATAAAGATGTTTTTGAAGTTGGAGAAAATATTTTCAAAAAACAAACCCGTTTTATTTTTAACTCCAATATATAATTAATTACCCTTAATGATGTTTGTTTAACTGAGAAAATTGTCACTTTTCTTAAGTTGATGATGATTTTCTTCTTTTGTTTATTTGTTTGTCCTGTTGTGATGGTTTTGTTGTCGGTTTCATCTCAAAATATAATTCCCTGTAAGTAAATTGAGGGATAGAGAGAGGAGAAAAATCAAAGGAGAAACGAAACTTCAATCAAGATCCCCTTTTTGATAGTCAATGGGAGCAAAGTGTTGATTTCTGTACAGATTCTAAGAAATTGTTGGACAGGAGCGAATCCCAATAAAGTAAATGCCGGCACACTCTTTACTTTTAAGATTTAAGGTTCTGGATCTGAATCTGGATTAGGAGGACCAACAACGGTCTTCTTCTGTGCTCGGGTGGGATTTTTTATTCTCATTACATTGTCGTAGGGGGTAACGGTAAGAAAGCTGCTAATGATGAGAAGGATATCTAATAAAATCGAATGATTCAAAATCTATATATGAAAAAGTAAATAATATTTTAAATTTTAATATTCCAGTTGAATTAATTGTAAGATGTTGAGATGTGGGAAGAACAGGTGGTTGACGTAAATAGAAGTCGTTGAACACACTTTTAGTCTCATCCTCACATTCTAAACATGACGTTGGAATTTCAAAGGGATTTCCTTTAGCAACGTACTCAGTGTCACTACTTAGTACACACTACTTAAAGTATTATCTTTCTACATCATGTTATGTACTATGAGATGATATTTGATACACTTCTTTATTTCTACTTGAGTCTATGAATGAGATTTTGTCATTGTCACAATCTAAAAAATAATAAAAACATATTTTTCATTCTTTTAAATCTTTTTTAGGGTGAAAACTTTTAATTTTTCTTCCTGGTATTTGGTATTTTTATGACATTCTATCCATAATAATATTTTGAAAATGTTTTATTCTTCTCCTTCTTCTTGATATCGCACACGTCGACTTTCTTCATATATGTAACTTATGGGCTGTAATGTTCTGTCAAATGGAAGGCAACAAATTTATTACTCAACAGAGGAATAGTATAGAAGAAGCAGCTAAGAGAAAAAGAGATTCATTATTCTTTTTTTTCTTTTTTGGCTTTAAAAAGAGTTTTTTTAATTGTCCTCTGAGGGTAGTACATGAAAAGTACATTACAACCAAAAGTTACAAACACACACACACGAAGACACACACACAACAATAAGTGAGATGAGATTTCTTTGGAAGACACACACTCATTTGGAATTGCTTTTAATTGTCGATTTTATGAAGCATGGAACTCCTTTTTAGTTACCTTATCTACATTTTCATAGTCAACAGTTATAGCTAATACATAGAGTTCAACAACAGCAGGGGTGGCATTTCATTTTTTACATCTTCTTCAACTAAAACAGATCAATTAAAATTAAAAGTACATATGTATTCATTTAAGTGACCAAACGCCAATCTATAACCTATACAATATTTTATGTAATGAGCTATATTTTAATGAGAAAGAAATCTCGTCATATTTACGTCACATGGTATAATAAATGGGAGAAATTAAATATTATTTAAAATGGTTAAATTAGGATTTTATCCGATTCCATTCATCGTTAAAGCAAATGCCATCTACTCAAGCATGAAGAGGAAAAAGGTTTCTAAATCGTAACATTGATTGTAGTATATAGTTCTATGATCGCGAACACCTGATCCTCTAATTGCATTTACCTGCTATCTACCTTCTCACCCCATGCAACTATAGTAATGTATGTACTAACACAGGTATGAACAAAAGATTCACTGCCAGTTGTCCCAAAATCCACGTAGATGTAGTGTGAGAAGCTAAATTATAATTTAATAATATTGATCACAATTCTTAACATTATTTTGAATGCAAGAACAATGCAATCTTTCAGTGAAAGCATTCATTTAAAAGATGATTTATTTCTATCGAATTTTCGACACCTTTTTGATTTTGCCACTTCAAGTAGTATAAATATGTCGATAAATTGGCATAAACCTTAGCACGCAATGATATGTATTTGAATTGATTACCACGCGACATAATTTCATCACCATCATTGGGATTTGATCTCGCATCATGTCATCTTAGATAAAATCACATCAAGTCATGTGTATTTTTGTCGAGTTTATTTTTACGAGACTATTTAAATTTGAGTTGTCCACTGCTACAACTGAAATTGATCAATTAGCCAAAACTAGTATATAGTGCATATAATGTCATAAGTGTTGTGCTGCGATGGTAAATAAGAAGTATAGTGCAATAATAAAAGCGAATTCAAATGCTAAAAGTGATAATTCAGTTGCAAGCATCCATCAAGTTTCTTTCTACCTGAAGTTTATTGATTATAAATTAGATTATAAAGATGAACAAAGCAATTAGCGATTTATAATCCTGTTTTGACGTTGATATTTACGAGATCTCCTAAAAAGGTTCCCACATCCAAATCACACACAACCACTATGCACAACTATCATACGAAAGTTTTTACACTTTAAATTTATGGCACAAGTTTTGCTCTTGTATTTATTTTATATACTTCATCATTCTCTTTCCCTGTTGTATTCCTAAGATATGAACTATAATATTACACATATGTATCATCTACACTCCATAAGAATCTAGAAACGATCATTTCATTGTAATTCTAATAAGAAACATAAACCAAATCCGAATCTAATTTCAATTTATCCGGATTGTATTTTCATTCAAATATATTCAACTTAAATCAATCGACTACTACATTTACTTTACAAGTTGTGATCGCCCATGTTGAAGTTTTTATAATTGTATAATAATAATTGCGATTGGCTAAACTGAAAAAGTATATTAATAACTATTATCAAAATAAAATCTGGGATATAAGAAAGAATAAATTGGAGATTCCAAAGATTTCACCCTGACTCCCATAAAACTAAAATCAACTATTAAAAGGTAGTAAAAGTAGTTAAAAAGAATTCCGTATAAGAGCAAAGTTTTATTGCTTTTCTGAAAAAGATAAGGGATTGTCATCAAGAGGAGGATAACTGTATTTTTTTCAATGTGAATTTTCCTTTTGAAAAATCTTGTGATTCTCGGATGATTTGAATTTGAAAACCAGATTCTGGTCATTTATGTGATGATGATGATGATGATGCCGTGATGCCGTAAGCGAGTAAAAGTAAAAAGGCTCAACACCTTTTAAATTGGCCAACTCTTTTGCTTGATTAGATTCATTCATTCATTTATCGATTAAAAGCTGCTGTTATGTTTCTTCTTTTATACTGAAGCTGAATCGACTCTTAATTGGGTGCAAAACTCAAGGCAAACTTGGATTTTGTGCAAATTATCCAATCCAGCCTTAAAGCCATATAATAGCAATTAAAAAATGATGGATGGATGCGAAAATTAGAATACTTGATCTCAATTTTCTTTACTGCTGAATCTGAAATTCTTACTCATATTTAATTTAATACTCTAGTCGATTAGAAAAATGCTATAAAATAAAATTTTGGAAATAATCATCATTAACATTAGCTGTGTTAATTTGGAGAGCACAACGGGGGAGCATCTTGTTACCTTTGACTTGTCATCCATTCTACATACAAATCAGTTGGCTGTTTTGATGCACAAATTTTATTACGCTTTTAATTTTAAAAGCAATATTAATTGCTCAATGCTAGTGGTAATATAAGTGAACATTAGCACGTCAATTACTATAAAAATATAAGGTGATAAACATTCAATTTTATTGCTCTATTTTTTCAACCATTCTTCCAGCTAATAACACTTTGATAACAACAAATTAACGAGTCCGATAGGATCTTGGTAAAAAATTTCAAATAATACTTTAATGTATATCTTATTATTGATTTGATTTTTTAAAGAAAGCGGAATAAACGAATGGTTTTAGGAAGCAATCGTTCTCATAATCATTATAACTTGAAATAAAAAAATAAAAATCAATTAATTAAAGTATCGTTAAAGTTGTTATTTGGAGTAAACAAGAATCAATGTAATATATCAGAGAGAGAGAGAGAGAAGTGTTTGTCTAAAATACACTTATTATATGTAAATATAAGAAGTGGATGTATAAAAATCCAGAATGTATTTAGTTGAAGAAAAAGGAGAAGAATCACCCTCATCAATGTCAACCTGTCAGTATTAATGTTCTGATTATAAAAATATTTTAAAACAATCCTGACACTAAATACTCTTAATTGAAGCGCACTTTTTATCCCTCTCCTCCTTCTCCATTATTATTATTAATATTATATAAGGGTAAGAGAATTGTATCAACTTCTATTTAGAAACATAATAAAATTTATTATTATTAGTCTCTGTCTAGAAAACGTAAGAAAATTTCTTAAAGTTTTATTTTTTTAATAAAAAAAGAATTTCTTTAGTGTTATTTTCATAATAGAGAACTAACATGTTATAGCATAGGTGTAGTTTTTGTGTGCATAATATCAAGTATACATCTAATCCGATTATGCAAATTTCACAAGAAGAAAAACTCATCCTATCAATCGTCACCATGGACTCACACATCATCAGTCAAGTTCAAGTCAACTCTCACTGGCTCCTATATTATATATAATTATAATTTTTATAATATTACCACATAATATAGCAGACAGTATGAATAAAAATCTCCCATAAACTAAACGTAACGAAAAGGCAAACCTCACAAGCAACATTTGAATGCTGCAACTGCATTTGAAATATTTTATGCAACGGATTTATAAAGATTTAAAAAAATACTTTTTAAATTAATTTAATTTTCCATTGTATTGTATATAAATAAAAATTTACTCGGGAGAATAAAGAATGAAGTCATCAAAGCTCCACACAACAATGCATTTCACATTTAGTAAAATGAACCAGTTCGTTTGTTTAATTTAATTGCAATTTTGTAGCTTTGTTGTTTGCAGGAGATATAAGTAGATAAAGAATAGAGTTCTTGTTTGTAATCTATAGCATTTAACTGTCCTCTTTTTTAACTATAAATATTATTAAAGTCAATCAATCGTCTGCTGCTGCTGGAGTTGAAAAACATCTCACATCATTCGATAATTCGTACACTAAAGATGGAGGTGAACTACAAAATTATTATTAGAGGGGAGAATTTCCATGCAATAAAATTAGCAGCTAATATCACACTATTTTTTATAAATAATTATATACATATTTTGTTATATAGTATTTTAATGTGTATTCCATTAACCAAACTATAGCAATGTTTCGTTTATCTATATGCAAATGTGTTCAACAATGCAGAATGTAAGATGCACTTCCAGTTCATATATGTAACCAACAATAAGATCATCTTATCATTTGTGTGTTTTACAGTCGTATAATACTACTACTATTTATATTTCTAACAGAAGAAGTGCAGGGTGTCTTATGCAAACTTATCATTATGAATCATGTACGTTGTTGAATTGAAGATTGAACAAGTATATGATTGAGAGAAAACATTTTCTTGAGATAATTGTAGTTAGTTTTATTTAGTGTATAATAATATTACCATATGTTCATTGACTCTGTCCCAATTATTAATAACGATAAATGAATGGTTGGACAAAACTGGAAACAAGATTTGCGTGTCAGAGATCATTTGTTCCCCGTACATGTTTTATACCTTTAGAAATGAGAGACTATTGCTCTAATTACTGCTCTTGCATTCTAATGAAAATTCTATTCAAATTCAAATTAAAGATGAAAAAGAAACAAAAAATCTTTGCATTGCGATAAAAAATCAGCTGGATTATTGGATGCGATTTGCGATTACGATTGCAATTCTCTTCAATGCAAATGCAGAATTCAGTTTTGATATCATTAATTTGCTATAAGGCTAGTAGCCAGGAGAGTGAGGACAGGACAGAAGAAATGACAGCAGAGTATTTCAGTAGCCAATCTAGTAATTATCTCAATATATTTTAAACATAATAAATCTTGTGGATAAAATTTTCTGGATCAGTTCCAGGTTTTGGTTCTGGAGGAGAATTTTCAGTGATTATGATTTCCAGCAAAGTAAACCAGTTTAATCCACGTTGAAAATTCAATCGAATTCAAGGGGATCGAGATATTGGGGACATTATTATCATGCCATGGTTGATGACCGTTGTCATCGACATCTTAAATTACATGATTGTCGGTGCCGAGGAATTGTTGAGGATATTTTACTTGAAATTATAGTAATATTATTCAGCAGGTTTTTTCAAGAAATCTCAACTTAGAAAAGGTTCTACATACACATGTACGTGATTAAGCCACTTCGTCTAATTTCATAATGTAAACAATCTAGATGAACAACCTGAAGGCGAAAACGACCCGCAGAGAACAACTCTTATAAAGAGGATCATAAAAATTGTTTCAATTTATTCATTTCACTATTATTATATTGTCCTCGTTAACACTGCATTAGTGGCATTTTTACCTGGTAAAAAGTGAACTGAAACTAAAAAGAGCCTTTCATATATATATATATTATAAAAGACACACCACGTTGACATTTCATCATGATTTTGGGTCATGATATGATGAACGTCTTCTGTCTTTTGGTTTGAGCAAAAGTAAAATCCAGATTGGATTATCTATCTACATATTCTTCAGTTGAGATTAGCGTTTGTTATACGGGATTTAGATATATGGTATTATGTAATATTATGTGTAGTATATGTGTGCGTTTGTTTGCGACAATGATTTAGAACGTAGTAGTGGCAGAGAACAACAATTATAGTCAACCCAAAGTGATCTGATGATGTGATGATGATCCAACGAAACGATGCAGAATAAAAGATCACCAGAGAGAGAAAAGACCTTGAGGACTTGATTTTAAGTCTGAAGATTTACATTTTACACACTTAAAAGTTGGTTAATTAAAGAAACGTGTCTCGTCACATGGCACTACTACTCCTCTTATTGCAATGGAACTGAAGAAACTTGCTTTTCATTATTATTAATACAATAGGGGATTAATGATAAGTTGATCTCAACAAAAACTACTTTTCCCTACTTTTCAATACTTTAATAAAATAATTCTAATCCATTATAATATCTGCATATATTTATATATTCATCCATTGTATTCTGTAGGAACTAATTAACATTTTTTATATACAAGCTTTTGTCTTTAAGAGTCAGGTCGGCAAATTCTTTTTATTCTACTAATCGTTCTTCTTCTTCTCCTGGATGGAAATAAAAATTAACAGGTCAATCAATGAACATAAACCTGTCTGAGTGCTTAATTTGTTTCTTAATTCCATGGCTTTTGATTTTTGATACGATTTTATTTCATTCTACCATCCCAGCACAATCAACCGCTATGAATTCTGAAATTTATAAAAATTAATTTATCAAGAATTTGTCTACTCAACAGATAGATGCAGAAAAAGTTTAAAAATATAAAAACTTTGATTAAAAAAGACTTCATACATTTTTAAAATGGCTTTAAAGTCATTATTTAATAGCTTTGAATATTTTAATAGAGTTGTTTTAATTTTGTAGCTTTTTGCATTGTGATCTACAAACATCATCACCCAAGATGAGTTTTATATCCCACGTATAGTACCTATATATGCTTTGTCTATTGTTACCTTTAGAATAAAAAAGGTAACAATTAAAACTTCCTCCCGCAGCAGCATAAACAAGTTAACAGGTATCAACAACTCTCAGTATTATGTAAGATGAATTTGCAAGTAAATCACAGGAGCAGAGAATGCTGCGTATAATGGGGAAATTGTATTTTTAAATAAAAGTCAAGGCCATCTACGTTGCGTTGAGTGTGATCTTCATTGAATCTCCCTTACGATATCAAATGCTTAAGTCTCAGATGAAATAATGAGATTGAATTGAGATTCCATTAATTGTAAATTACATAAAAGATCCATGCATTCTATTGTGTTTTACTTTTAAAAGCAGTGTACAATATAGTAGTGAATGTATAAAAAAAATCCACGTTCCGTGCCTCATCTCACAGTTTCTCTGTGTTTCTGGCCATTTAAGAGTTTATAAAAAATAAAGAGTTGAAGGAGGCTGGCGATGGGCTTAAAAGTTCTCCTTTGGTTATTTGGCCCAGGTGAATCAATCCTTTGAACAATGAACTCGTAACTAGAGAGCACAGAAACATACAATACAATATATACTTTGTTTCAATCCATTCCCTTGTACATACACATACTACTTACATGGGATTAAACGTAGAGCTCGTCATAAATTTACGCTTAAAGAATTATTTTTTAAAAGGAATATCAAAATTAACAGTAAAAACTACCAATTCAGGAAAATGTCATTCAACACAAAATAATAAATGTAATGGAAATAGTATTTGTTAAAACTAGATTACTTTTACTTCGTTGGCTTAGAATTTTTAGTAGATACAAATAATGAATGTGAATGATATATGAATGTTCCACAGAGATATATGCGGCAGGTAAGTAAAGTGGTAAAGATGTTGATATAATATTGGGGAAAAGAGAGAACTGAGATGAGAGTGAGGGGTTTTTCACAAGATCTTGATTCTCATTGAATGAATAAAAGTGAACGTATATAATAATATTGTATTATGTTAGTGTTAGCATCCTCTGTTCATTTGTGATATGATGCTATATATTATGCCATTTGGTGGGGTGAAGCTGGACACAGAGATCTCTTAGCTACGAAAGGGTTGTATTCCTAGGAAGAACACCTTAGTCTATGTGTAGTTACCTGAGGATATTGAGGTGGACGCGCGGTGCAAGACTCGCTCTCTCAACAAGTCTCAAGTCACAAACGTTACATGAATTAACCAAACTATAGTTCATCTAATAATAATAATTCTCTGGAAGCAAAGTTCTCAGAGCCTAAAAGTGATAAAAATAAACACAATTAGATTTAAAATTTAATTTCTCTTCGTAATTCTTTAACTACTTGATCTCTTTCTTTAAAAAAAATTATATATTATTGTGATATACTTTTTCATCAAACTACTATATATACTACTGCCTTGCCATAATTAAAATGATATTGTGCTCTAAGTCTCAGAGATTGGTGTGACATCATGCTTTCAAGTTTGAAAGAGATCATTGTGTTCGAAAACTAATAGAAAATGGTTTGTTCAATGCATTCTTTTAAAAAATTAAATCTCTTCGTATTTGTATTTGTTGTGTTTGTGATAAATTAAAATAGTAAAATCCTTCATCCTCTTTTATTGTAATATAATAAGAAGTTCGCATAACTTCCATCCCCATTCCCATAGTAAGAGGTAAATCAGTAAGCACACATTCTTAAATCCTCTAAATCAATGTCAAGTGGAACCGCAGTGCTTGTCTCTGGACACAACAATAATAGTAAGTGTAAAAAGAGGTTTTCTTCAAGTGCAAAGAAAAAAGGGAAATTGAATCAGATTTCTACACTTGTCCAGAATAATAATAATAACGGTATTTATTATAGTAATAGTGATGAGCCTACGACCACTTGGACATCAAATACCATTCAGATTCAAAGTGTTACAAAAGCAGCTAACAATAGTTTTTGTGTTAATAATAATAGTATTGGTAGTACATTACGAAAACCCTTGGATGAGCTTCAATTAAGTCAGAAGAAAATTGAGAATTTTTGTTTGGGAAATAATAATAATAAAATCTCAGTTCTCCCCCAAACTATTACTACGATAGAAGAGGAAGAATGTTGGTCTTGGTGGTCTGGAGCCACAGCCACTAATAATATTATTAATAGTGTGAATAATCTACTTAATTCATCCGATAAGACATTAACCGTTGTTGGAGACAGTTGTGGGGGTGGTGCTTGTTCTTCTTCCTGTGAACTGGGGCTAAAGCATCCTCACAATGAAAACAATGTGAAATATTCCAATAATAATATTATTATTAATAGTAAAACAAGCAGCATTCAAAATTCAGATTATAATAATATTAGTGGTGATAAATCTGTGGTGGATTTAGTTGTCTTGATTTCTGCAAAGGAGAAAATTCTCAAGAATTATAATCATCAGAATAATAGTGTTGTTGTTGAACATCAAGAGGGCAACAATAACGAAAGTCACACATTTATTCCTAATTTAGAGAACAACAGGGGGACAAGCAACATGTCGACCGAAATTTCATATTTTCATGACGTAAGATTTTTTTTACTTCTTACATGTTTCAAATATAAAATTTGTACGTCTCAACTGCATTTGTAGTAATTAATCCATCTGTAATAGAGAAAGAAGTAAATTTCTCTGAGAAAAAAGGAAGGGGAAAATTCTCATGAAACAAACCAATCTATTTTCTATCTCACATTAAAAATTAAATTAATTTAATGCAAAAAAATATGTGTAATATTATAAAAATAATCTAGTACAATTTTGTATTTAACTGTTACTTTAAATTGAAAGGTGTAAGAAAGTAATCTTATATTACCCCATTGAATATAATACTTTGCATTTGATTTTAATGAATTTAGTTTTCTTTTGCTAGTGTAATTCATTTGTAATGTAAACGTTATGTAAATGATTTTATCAATCAAAAAGCATTGTGCCTTTAATTAAGTCGGAGGAGGAATGGGATGAATAGGTGGACTTTAAAAATGAGTTTAATGGACCGGAATTTTATCTGGCTAAATAGAAGTATTTGGGATGTTTAATGATGAGGATTATTATAGGAAGATGTTGTACTCTAGAAAATGTATGAATTAATAAGTGGATGGAAATATTGTCTCAAGGTATATCATCACCTAATTCAAGGTTTGAGAATCATTGATTGCAATTCATTTCATTGGAGAATCAGGAAAAAGTCTTTGATCCTTTAGAATAATACACGTGTAGTATATAGTGCTATTTAATGTACAATGTAACACAAACAGCAAAACAACAGAAAACATAACATTACTTTTATTTTATGTTATAATCTTAAACACTTTTTAATGGACGAAAACACATTTAAATACTTTAAGCTCCTCTCATCAATACTCATCCTTCAAAAATTTAAATAATTACTCTCTCAATCCATTATTATCATTACTTTATTATTAGAGGACGAGGGAGAAGACGAAGAAGTGCATTTTTATCAATATAGTCTGTAGCAGCCTCCGTATTATTAGAGGAATTGGGAATCGATTAATTATTCATTCTGCTATTCATTATTACACTGAACATTCACACCTACAGTATAGGACTACCATCCAATGTAAAGTGTACATTCATTCTGAAATTTAGGAAGTGATACATTAAGACAATAATTAAAATAAGAAAAATAATAAAAAGAGGAGAGTAAATTTTATATTCAAACAATCCTATTTTTAACTAATAAAATAAAAATCCCCTTTTCATTTTAGAAACTGAAAGACACAATTTTTTGGGCTTTTTTAAAACTCTTTGTTTTCTCAACTTGTTTGTGGGAAATGAAATTTCAGTATTGCAATTTACATTTTCATGCTTTTATCATTACTTATCCTTTAAGTTCGTGAAGTAATATTAATAGTTCTTGACGGGAGAAATTATTTTACTCCATTCCGATTAATTTCTTTAAAAGTCAAGGAATGGAATCTTTAATGAAGTTTCCCCGTGTTTTTAGTAGATGATGATGATAATGATGAGGAGGGTGTTAGTCATATCTCTAATGAAATTAACAATGCACTCATTAACTTATGATGATAAATATGACTAGATTTACCCGCCTCTTCTAATAAACTTCAATCACTTTCCTTCAACCACTACTACTTTTTTAATAAATACTCTTCATCTTCTATTTCTCATCTGATAACTACAACAAAGACACACTCATGCAGATATTCGTTTATATATTATGCTATGTTTATGTAATTATTGATTTTGTTGAAATTTGCGTCATAACCAATGTCTCAGTCTAATATAAAGTAAATGAGAGCAAATTTCTTATGGTTCTATGATTCTCTGTATATAGTTTCAACTTCTATGGAATTTAATTCTGATACCGTAATTTAATTTTGCACATGCAATTATATCTTTTTTTAATTTCATATATATCTTAAATTAAAGAATGCCGTTGTGTGGTTGAAAATCCTTCTCAGCTTTTGTAATCTAAAGAAGCAATAAAATAGATAGTCCCTTGAGGCAATTATTTGTACGTTTTTCTTCGTCAATTGCATCTCATCGCACAGATCATAACATATTGAATATTAGCATTATGAGGAATATACTGCGTGTGTGGGGTGGGATGGAAAAACTAAAATGTAAATTAGTCCACCAAATAATGGGAACCAATGACGAACGAAAGAGTCCACTGCTACTAACTTCCATTTTACTACGTTATATTATTTTGAAAGTAAATCTTCGCAACTGAAGATGTCCAATTGAATTCAACATTGTATTCTTCTTTAGCATCATAGCTTTAAAAAATCCCGATTGATGATGATGATATGATGATGATTAATAGGAGCAATTATTTCGACACTGCCACCAACACAGACAGAGGCATCAGAAAGATTATGCATTTTGATTTTGAATGTGAAAAGACAATAAGAGTAGAGAAATGAGATGCAAGTATGAGTATAATACTATAATCATAATATATAATTATAAGTTTGCAGCTGAAGAAAGCAAGAGAGGTTCTGTTAACATGTTTTAGTTTTTCGCCATATTCCATTGCCGTGGGGAAGATTTTCATGATGAGCCCCGATCTGAACGTTGAACGATCAATTTCTTTTTTTGAGAGACAGATACAAATTACAAATTATATAGTTCATAAGATTATCTCTTCAGATTTCATACGTGTGTTTGTTGACCTTCTTTTACTTTACTACCGTCACTACTTCTATATTTTAATAATTGCATTACTTTTCAACTACTAAAACATTACAGAAAATTGCAATTTGCATTTCATGTGCTATATTTGCTATTGAAAATAATAATATATAAAATCCTTTTTTTCCCGTTTAAAGTTGATGAGTGGTAAAGCTAAAGGAGTAAGTGGTTGTTGGGGTTTTAAAAGTGAGAAGAAAGGCCGACGTGTGTGTCCATATCACTCACCTCAGCTCAAGGAACCAAGAACATAAATCCTCCTGCTGGATTTCTTCGTCTTAATGCCTCTGGGATTTAAGCTTTTAAATAATAATAATAAAAAAAACACACACACAGACACACAGTCGGCTTATATCATGCTTGTCAAAGCTTGTTGTTTTCTATTGTTTTTTAAATGGCCAGACACATAAAGACAGACTCCTACTGACATGACACTGGTTTGGTTCTTAGGCTCATATCTCTCCTGTAATTGTGATGTAATGATGATTTTTAAACAATGTTCCAGAATATTTAGACTCTTGGTTCAGATAATCCCATGTAAATCTCAGAGATTTTGAAAATTTTGAATTAAGTTTTGGATTATTGATAAGATTTTGCATTATATTTTACAGATGTGGCAAGATATCGAAAGTGTTCTCTTAGGAGAAGCCTCCTCTGACACATCAGTTGGTATGTTGAGTGACCCTTCAAGTCCCACGGGGTCATCTACATCATCAAGTTCCATAGCATCACATAGAAGTTCCGACTCCCCTTTACTACTGGTTAGTCAAGGGCTCCAACAACAACAAGGTCAGTCGTTATCATCATCTTCTTCATCGCATTCTTCGTCATCCCCAGCAGTAGAGGACGGACTACCTTTGCCATCAATGATATTTCAACAATCATCATCACCTACATCCTTGAGCCATGAAACCCCACCACGACCTACAGCCCATCCAGTTGTCATATCATCTGGATCAGGAGCATCAGACTGTTATCCCCCAACAATGCACATAGCTGACATTGTGACCCTTACTGGAGCCAGAGAAATGAGAAGCAGCGCTACAACCACCAATAGTTCAAATAATCTTGTACAAAATGGCTCTTCTTATTCCTCCAGTGAAGATTACATTGATTTGGATATGTTACTACATAGAGCTACAGAGGATTTGCCGTATTTCCCATTAGCTCAACAGCATCATCTTCAAAACCATCATCAGCAACATCATCATAATTCACATAATAATAGTCAAGCCCAAAGTCATCACAACTTTTTAAATAATTCTACTAACTTAATAATAGCATCATCACCTGGAGGAGTAGTACTACGAGCTGTGGAAAATAACCAATCTTCAGATTTATTTCACATTGTAAAAGAAGAAAGGGATTTGACGACTCTTACATCAATTCCCATTATCTCAATGCCTCATCAATGCACAGATCATGGAGGTGGTGAAAGTTCATCAGAGAATATCGTCACTCCTATGGAGACAATGGATACTTTTCTTACTGTGATTCATCCGCAACAAAACAACTCCCTTCATCAACAATCATCCCTGAATACTAATAATAATAATAGTAGTAGTAGTATTAATAATAGCGATAACAACGATACAATCCATTACACTTTGAATGGACAAATATCTCCACCAGCAAGTCCCGAAAGTTCAAATGCTATGAATGCCAAGAATGCTCTTCTAGATGTGAAACGTGAATATAGGAAAAAATCATCCCCTGCTGCTGCAACATCTTTGGTTGTTGAAGAGCAATCTAATAAACTTCCAAGTATATCTACCATAGTGAATGGGAGAAAGCTGCTGGAGAATGGATTTCAATTGAAAGTCATGACACCCCCATCATCACCCAATCTAATTGAGCTGCTAAACTCTTCTTCTTCTGCTGCTGGGGGTGGCACACTTTCAAATTTGCCCCAAGCTTTACCTAACAGTCAAGTGCTCAGTGTGAGCATTCCTAATTTCGATAATAGCCAACAACAACATGCCGCCGCTGCACTAGTCTCCTCGAATTCCAACGCCGTTCTTGTCGTCAATAATAATAGCAGCAACAAAGCTGCTGTTGGAGGAAATATTTCTCCTAATAGTAATAATGCTGCTGTTGCTGAGAGCTCTTCTAATAATACTACAACAACAAAAGGGGGTAAAAGACCACGACGGGGTTGGGGTAGAAAGAAGGTGACCACACACATTTGTTCTCATCCTGGATGCAGTAAGACATACACTAAATCATCACATCTTAAGGCTCATCTACGCACACATACTGGAGAAAAACCTTATCAATGCAGTTGGAAAGGTAATACTAGAATTTTTTATATACATTTTTTAAATCATTTTTTATCATCCCTTTGTTTTTTATCGCTTTCCTTTTTTGTATTTTTTATTCTTCTATTTTGAATATTTAAGGTCATAGCATATACATACCTATATACATGATATGTAATTTAAACCTATAGGTTGTGGATGGAAATTTGCAAGATCCGATGAATTAACAAGGCATTACAGAAAACATACCGGAGATAGACCCTTCCCATGTACTATTTGCGACCGAGCCTTCTCAAGATCCGATCATTTGTCACTGCATAAAAAGAGACATGTTAGTGTTTAATTATATTAGCTATAGAAGAGGATGACATAGAATTATGTCGTATGGAATAGAACTTTATATAGTTGAATATTTAGTAGAAATGACAAGGGAATTTTTGTTGATGATTTGTACCTTATTTTTTTCATATAAACCTACATTATATTTTATAAGAAGCATTAAAAGTTCCATCTTCCAATGAAAAGCAAGAAAAGTCAGTCACCAAAAAAACAGAATGTTGAACCAAAAAATTTGTATTTTCTCTTCTTGAATTTATTACTAATTCAGTTTACTGCTTTTATCATATAAATATACTATAGAATATATATTTTTGTGTTTTATTCACCATTTATTCATTTCCCTACTGCCTGTTAACGTTAATCTCTTCTCTATGCTTTTTTCAACAGTAATAATAATCATAATTCTCATTATTATATACTCATATTAAATGATATTACATCAATAATAATAATGATTTAAAATAGTTTAAGTGGATGTTTTATTTTTTAGTTTTTACTTTTTACTGCAAGTTTATTTACATTACTACTATTACTACTATATACTATACTAAATCAATAAAGTTGTGTCATTATTGTACTCGTCGTGTGAAATCTAATCTTAAGAATAAATTTTAAGATTAAGTATTCGTTTGTGTTACGGTAAAGAGTGAAGGAAAAAAATAACTACTATAAAATGTTATGATTTGTGTTGAATGTTGATGGTATTGTTAGAATCTCGTAAAAATTACAATATATCTATATATTGTAATAGATGGCATTTATTGAGGAGTATTTCTTACTTATTTTTAGTGGTTAAACCTGTCCACAACACCACACCAATATAGTATTCTACTCAATTTTTATATAATTTTCAAAAAATTTTCTTCTGTTCAAAAAATCTTGTCCTTCTTTTCCTTTCTTTATGTCTTTTGAACGTTTGAATTGAAAAGCACGAAATAATAATAAAAACAAACGATTCATATATTAAACAATTTTGGTTGTCTTTATTTTCTTTGGTATTGCTAATGAGGTCCATTTGTATTTACTCTCGTATCATGTAATAAATCATCATGCCAGCCACACACATGAGAGTAAGAAGAGGAAGAAGGGAAGAGAAAAAATCAAATCATTTAAGCGATAAATTGCATTGCATAATAAGAAGTTAGATTAGAATTTTCATTAAGTATAAGTTGACATTGGCCAGGGGCATACAGAGATAGGGAACTTTATATTTAATTCTTGCAAAATAATTAGAGCAGTTAAATTCTCTTCTTCTTTCACATGTAAGCATATACGAGAGTATACACTATGAATGTGTCTCATCGTCCTTTGTTTGGATAACATGTAGCATATAATATATATATTGCAAAAAGTGAAATTGTCTATTGCCAACTCAAGATGAGAAGATCCAGTTTCATTCTGTAATAAGATATTATATATCCTACCTGCACCAATATATGTTTGCCTATAGTATAGTACGCAATTCTATCCTATGGTCTAATAATGGTAATATTTAAAAAATATTTAAAATTCTATTTAATTCTTTTTCTTTGATGCTGTTGATGCTGGGATTAATTAAACTTTTTAGCAAATGAATAAAAGAGCTGATTTTCTTCTTTTCTGCTCTCGTATCCTATTATATACTACATTATTACTACTACATGTATTTAGGGATTGCATTGTAGTAATTGTATATTGTAATGGAAATCCAATCATGAGCACCTCTCACGCAGCCTGAATACAAAACCACTCTGATTTCTCAATCGACAAGACAACGAAGACGTTGAGGAGGACGACGATCAGAGAATCTCATTTACTTCAGGAAATTAGTCACCAACTAAACTAACTGAAGAATTAACTAACCCTATCCTGCTGTCTGTTAATATTATTAGTCGATTATTGACCATCGCAATTTCCAATTTCTACACAGAGAATGAAAAGAACTATGGTCGAGATGAAATGAAAAGGACACTATTCTCATCAGAAATAAAATTTAAAGTAGCTTTCTACTTTTAAAGTAGTACAGAGTTGAGTCTTTGTCTTTCAACAATAAATACTGAATACCTGGATTAATGTGATTTTTATAAAAATTTGAAGCCCACACATTACATAGCAATCTTTGATAATTTCTTTAACCTTTTATTAACACGAAAAATGTAGAATAGGAAAACTTGTTGGTTTATGACCTTTGTCACGAAATCTAAATTTTATTTTTATTCTTCTTCTACTGGAAAAAGATGAATGCATGTAGATGAAAAGAAATGTAATATAGATGAATATGCTATATGGTGGACACACACAGACATTTTCTGTTTATGCTTGCTGAGCATAAAAGATCAATTACAAGAGATGGATTTGAAGCTATTTAAAAAGGGAGTCTCTTATATTATAATGGGAGCCAAAGATGAGGTTTTGTATTGTTTCTAAGGATTTTTGATAAAATCCCGATTAAAATAGTTCCTGGGTGGACTAAACTAAATGATGTAATCTTTCTCTGAGCACGTTCTTAGTCCTTTGATGAAAACCGTGTGCTGCTTGTTGGTTAATTATGAGGTGCATTGTTCATATTCACAACAATCGATGAGGTCTAGCTTTACTTAAGCTTTTGTCGTCGTCGTCGTCATCATCATCATCCTCATCGTCGTGCTCTGTTCTTTCTTTCGGTAAGTGAAGTGAGTCGGTCCTCGGTCATGAAGATGATGATGAAAAGCCAAAGAAGCCATGGAGCAGTTTTCTCTTGTGCTGTGTAGCAAACAACAATTACAAGAGTTTCATGTTGAAGAAGAAGATCCCGCATTCTACTGACTTGGAGGTCTGTCCTTTCACATTTTTTATGACACGTCAAATTTAAAATGGACAAGTTCTACAGACAGAGGCGAACAAAGCACAGGGCAATTCTTTATAGAGGGTTTTAAACACCTTTTATCTAATCAGGGCAAAAGCATTGGACATTGGTTTGGAGTGTGTCACAAATTCCAACATTATTACTTCTCTCTCTCTAAGATAGAAAAAGATTATTCTTTCTTTAAGGATCAAATTACCCATTAAATTAAATGGTCACTTTTTTCTCTCATACCAAACCAGGTAGGTCTTTTATTGCTTTATTTGTGTCGAAGAACAACTCCATGTCTTAAAACCCCAAATGTCTAAATATATGATAATGAGATGTTAAGTAAAAAAAGGCTTGCTTAATTTCAATTTTCAATTGTGTTAAAATGAAATTGCTGTAAAATGCAACAACTTTTAAAGTAGGTATATTTTTAGCGGAAAATTTATAATTTGTTGCAACCAAGACCGGTTTTTCACTTGCATATCGGATCGGGATCGGGGTGCCGGCCTAAATATGGACAAAAAAATGTGGACGTACCAAAATCTCGAACGAAAAAATCTGGACAGCACATAATGTGGACACGGCCAAAAAATGGACAAACTTAA
>JAQFZB010000076.1:0-39590 GCA_034695165.1 Desoria trispinata
AATACACTTAAAGAAACACAATGACATAATTTTCTAAATTTACTTTCAACACAAAAACAACAAAAAATCCCACTTTATGTTACTACTTTGTTCCCTATGTTTAAATCTTTTATGGAACTCTACATGTTATGTTACTCTAGGATTATTATTTGTTTTATTTTTTCTGTTACTTAATTTTATTTTATATATAAAATTTAAGTTTAACCCCTTGTCTTTCACCTGTGACCTCTTAACGATCTTAATCTATCTTGATCCCTTTTTTATATTTATTTGTTGCTTTTTGTTTTTTGTTTTTAAAGACTCGTACTGTGTATTTAATTAATAGTAGTTTGCAGACAGAGGTCAATGTGTAGTAGTTTAATTTTGTAGTTAGTAGTTATATAAACGATATAGTTCTATAGCTATGTAGTTTTGGTATATGTTGTATTTTTCTGTATTTTCCTCTGGTTGATTTTAAGATTATGTGATTTGTTTTATTTCAGAAACCGGAGGATAAGAAGACTGAGGATAAGGTAATGTTGTATTTACGTACTAATTACACTATTATATCTGTAGTATCATCATATATGTAGGATGTATGGAAAGTGGCCGTTGATTTATTGCGTGCAGTTGGTTGGCAGTGGTACAACACAATACACAGTACATTATTAATTGATCAAAGTCATACTATATCTCCAACAAATGAAGAAAAAACTTCCGCTTTCATTTCACTCTTCCGATTAAATTACACTTTTGTTCCACTTTTACATTCCTCTATCCCCCCCTTTCAAAAGGAGGACCAAATCAGACAGACCACAGCTTTCTGCTTCCTCAATACTAAAACCATAAGAATAGTAATGTATCTTAAATATACTACAAAGAGATCTTAAATTTAATTTAAAAAATTTCCCAACCCAACACAGTTTAAGAAGCTTCTGCCATTGAAATTATATAATACGAGAGTTGTAATATTGGCGTCATGTCTCGTAAATCAATTGAAATTCTAATTGTCTTTGAATCTTTGTCTCCGCCTCTTTACTTTATACCATTTCCATTTGATTTTGATGGTGGACATTAGGAGTTTATGTATTTCCTTTGTATTTTATGGTTTAGAGTGTTGGAGTTGACAGTTTGGCAGAGTGGGATACGCTGCTAGTGTGTGAATAAATGGGATTCCTTATGTCTTAATTGAAATTGGCAGATGCCATCAATATGTTGTATGTTGTCCATGGGACAAATAGACAGAAGTTGTACACATGTAATTAAGTACTTGTAAACTACTTGTTTAGCTCTTCATCAGCAGCAGGCAGAGATCCCCAACACCTGTGTCCCTCTCATAATTAGCAATTAGTCCTCTCTTATCTCATCAACTGATCCTTCCTCTTATCTCACTCTATTATCTTATAAACAGCACAGACAAACAGATATTCCCTGTTGTTGATGCATTTTCCCCGAATTTCGGGTTCTTCATCTACTTTCTACTCTCTTCTTTAAATCTTTAAATAGCACGACCTTGCTGTGCTGCTCCCAGGCTACAAATATACAGATTACAAACCACAAAAACCAAATGTTAAGCTAAATGTTCTATAAGCAAAGTAAACCACAACATCAAAAGTAACATTCGTAATGGAATATAAAAAAACCCAATATTTACCTATTTTCTTTTTACTAATTAGATTACAAAACATATACTACACTTTATTACCTTTTGGATGAAGGAGCCGCTAGGTTAGGTTAAATTCAAAACCCATTGAATGTAAATGTGGAATGTTATTGGCTCGACGAATTCAACTGTCAACTATAAAATGCAATTCTCCAAATTCCAATAGAAATTCTCAAAAGAACGTTAAAGAGGGTGATGACAACAAGGTTTATTGCTACTAATGTTCTAATACATAATATATAGAGAACAATACTCTCTACTCTCTATACATATATATGATGTAGAATCATTTTACTGTACTTTCTGAGTTTATGTTAGTGGTTTCATGAATTGACTATCAAATCATACGAAAACTAATAGCAATGAATATTTATAGGTAAAAGTTATAAAGTAAGGGAAGGAATGTCCCAGAGGACCAAGAGGAGCTAAAAGTTGATTGCGTTTCTTTTCTTTAATTGCGGGGGCAAGTACAAAAAATATAGCTTAAAACTTAAAAACCTTCCTCGTACATTGGACATCTGGCTGCCATGCAATGCACCCTATTTAAACACCTCGTGCTTATCATTATCATTTGCATCCTTAAGGGAAACAAATTTAAGGGATATAAAGATGCATTTATTTTATGTCATTACTTACCAAATGCACTGAACGGCGTAACATTTGAATTTATTGCCTAAAAGCTATGATGAGGTCAAGCCTATGTATAATTGTTAGAAAAATATGTAAGAGAAATATAATGACTGTGATAAATTCTACGTCAGATGCTTGCTAATGACATAATTTCTTCAAAGAATCTTTCTCTCAAAGACGTAAGAATCAGACAATGGAAAAGAATATACATATTTCAGTATAAATAGTATATATGTATATGGTGGGGGCGCTTGGATTCCTCAATAATGTTATTGTAATTCCTTGATCCGGCTATGTCTGGTTTACTATGAGTACTATATATATATATATTGGTTGAATGCATTTCCGAATGCAACTTGTTTCCGGCGGAAGAGTATATATTGGATTAGAATATAGTGTTTTATATAGGCATCATGAGATAGGATATCATGGGCTTATCTTGAGTTGAATTGTTTAGTTGATTTGGCATGGAATGAGGATGTGTTTCGTTTTTCGTTGTTGGGATGATATGAAGCTTAAAAGAAGAAGAAGTTGAGTTTTAGATTTTTGCATTTACTTTTAGATTTCCTTTCTCGCGTTTGTTGGCTTGGCATAGGAATCAAAAGAGAGAGAAGAAGGGAATCACTGAGGCCAAACTTATCTCTTAGCAGTAGTCATTTGGAGCCCCAGCAGTAGTGCATTGTCTACCACCAAAATATATATGTTCATTACATGACAACGAAAAGTGTTTAAAAGTTTTAAAAAGAAAAGTAGTAGTAGTAGCTATTAGTATGTGCTTTTATTCTTCACTCTTCTAAATTCAAATATCTCAAGTGTGATAAAAAAGAAAGCTAAAGAAAATATTATTGCTATCAATGTGAATTTCAAAATTATAATCATTTTGTCCTGTGCATGTGTTTAATGTGTTAATTGTTCTTGTGCTGCTGCAGATTAGCAGATGGATGTATTACAAGAGGATCATTATTAAGGATCGCCAATTTAAATATTTAAAGTGCCCGTGCGGTTTTTCTTTTAATTTCCCTCCATTTTTCTTTTTGTGCCTTGGAGGGAGGCACCGCAGTTCATTTTTTCTTTTTGTTTGCTCAAATGAAAACTCTAGTATCAATTTAAGTGCTGGGGAATGCTTTAAAAATAAAAGAAAATGCCATTGGTAATGTTTAATGATATAACAATGGAATAATGAATACGGGAGAGAAAACACTTTAATTATATATTCTTATTGATCTTATTGTTAATGAGCAGAAAGTACCTGGAAAATTTGCTGGTGGTGCAACCAGTAAAGATCCTCCGAAAGGAAAGGTATATGTTATAAAAGTAAAAATAACACATATATTAATTAAGGAGCCTAAAATAGTTCATTAGAGGTTCAGAGGTTCTACAAGTGACTACAAAACAAGTGATTTTTGTGAGAAACCTTTTGTGAGGAGTTTCTATTGCTACAAGGCATAAGGCGGGGAATTTAAAAATACACAACTAAATTAGCTATTGATTTTAACAAAAGAAATTTTTTCATTTGTTATTATTATCTCTACAGATAAAAAGAGTTTCCTCTTACATTTAAATACAATGGTATCGTATCGTAGTTGACTTGTTTTACGTGAAAGAAGATTAATGATAAATGAAAATCCAATGCCAAAAACCATGTTTCTTTTTTTCAAAAGAAAAGAGCTGAGCATAATTATAATTATTAGACATTTGTATTAGTAATTTGTTCATTGTAAAAATCTCCCCACTCTTCTTAATTGAAGGATTGTTTATGTTGGCTTTATTTTTTATTTACTCCCGCCACTCTCTTCTTATTAGTATATAATGAACTTTAAAAATTAAACACTTTTGACTTTTTAATATGCGTACTCATCTTTATACTCTTTGGCTACACATTTCCCTGAACTTCATCATCATCATCATAAAACACACAAGTCAAACAAAGCTAAAGCTGATGAGTTTGCTATTTCCTATTTCCAAATAAAAAAAACTGACATGACATGACAGTTCAGGTCAGATCTTGAATATGAAATCTAGGTCAAAGTTTCAATAATAATAATACAGTGGAAATGGGTCAAAGTTTCCGTTTTTTTGGAGGGAGATTTGATTTTTGATTTTTCTGAGGATTTATTTCCTTAGCCCTTTTAACATGGGTGGACCGTGGTGGTTGTGATGGTGGTGGGGGCGGGAGAAAGTCAGTAGGGTGGATGGGGGAGGGTGGGGTGTTATATTGGTGGTTGTAGTGGGCGTCTGGCAGTTGACAGGAAATGATCTGCCAATAATATCGACTTGTGATAATCTCCAATAATCTATTTATGAATTTCACTTCAAGTGCCAACAAATCATCTCCCGATTTAGATATCACCACAAATACAACTGTTATTATTATTATTCACCTACTCTTTAATGCATATTGACAGTTTACTACTAAATGATCCACTTGTCATAAAATAAAAACCTTATCGTAATAGTCTATATCTGATCCTATACCTACAACTACAGATACATGCAGATAACCTACATTACATTAAAAGCATCTAATTTATAGAAATACATTATGATTATAGAGAATTGCGACAAGGTTAAACCCTCGTTGTCGTTAAACGTTTTCTGTCACGAACAATAAATTAACCCAAAGCCAAAGCAATGAAATTCTTCAAGATCACATTTTATGATGATTAGGAAGAAATCAACTAAAACTTTCCATTCTCTTATTGTTTAACTATTTAAATTTATTCTCGTAGAATTTGGATTTATTTTATTCGGTGAATGTTACAGGGTCCAGGAGCACCGAAATTGGTTGAACCTCCAAAATTCGAGATCTCAAAGGAAAAAAGTCCAGGACGAGATGCTTCAAGAAAGGGTAGTTTGGCTCCAGGAAGTGGACCATCGTCACGACGGGGTTCACTCATTCCCCCCGAACAAGAGGGCAGACGCCCTTCTCTTATCATTACAGATGAGGTAACGCTCCGTCCTTGTCCACTTGACCCGTTATGCATTACTTTAATTCCTGAAATTCATTGTTTTCTACTTTTCCATTGTATGTTACTTTCTTCTTGTAACAATTTAAAACAGTATTTTTGTAATCCACAGCAAAATTTCAATTTAAGGTCAAGGGACAAAAAGCATGATTACATTTTTTCATTTACAATCTAAAAATTTCAGGAATTATCGTTCAAAAAACCGTAAAGATCTACAAATTCTTCTTCGTAACATAGCAAAAGTGATATAGTTGAAAAATCATAGGAAATTATTTTCTTTATTTAAAATTTACTTTAAACCTTTTTGGGGATCAATTTTTGCTTCGGAGTTTGAAATGAATTTTTGAATTGGTGATGGGATATGTATTAGGAGCATAGGAAACTACGTCCCGGAGAAGTAATGGAAGACAAAAAGGTATCAAAATATAAAACGAACAACCAAATCGCATCCTTTTGCAAAATTTTGACGCCTTTTTTGCCTCAATGCAATAATATTTTTTGACATTTTTTGAACTCACCGCCACCAAAACTCGTATTCATCGTATCGTTTATTTTTTCAATTTTAATTTTTTGTACAAATCTCGTATCGTTACGTTTTATTTCATATTTTTGTTTTAATTTCTTTTTCGTATTGTTATTCATGTTCTTGTATCGTCCACCATAAATAAATCTACGCACGCAACGCAATGAAATCTGTTTTACGGCCAAAATCACTACGTTTTGATATGATATATGATTGAGCACACGATGAATCGAAAAGATAGGAGAAAGTAAAGTACAAAATATATCTTATTGGTAAAAAATCAATGTTTTTGAGCACAGGCTGGGAAACTTCGACCTGGTGAGGTTGGTATTGAAAAGGTGAGAAACCGGATACAAAATCCCACCATTTTTAAAATTTAGTAATGCACACATATAGGGAGGCATTATTTTTGGAAACCTTCTTTTACAAGAAGATGCAAATGAAAAATTCAAAGCGCGCATTTTGATTTTAAGATTTTAAGAGAAAAAGAAACAAAATACATTTTTAATTTTAAATAGTTGTAGCATTATTTTAATATACGCGTATTTTATTTATACATTTTTATTTTTTAATACGCATTTTACGCATGATTTTTTAATTTGCTATTCTTCTTTTACTTTATGGCAACCTTTAATTAAAAAGCTGCCTTTAATTTTTTTAAACATACATTTTAATTAGCATTTTATTTTGAATTTCCCACCAAACCAAATCAACCAACCTACCGAAAACCAAAAACTGCTTATTTTTACTTTTACTCCCGCCGTTGCTGCCAAACTAAATTTTTTTAATACTAAACTTATTTTTAATTGCTCAATTATTTCTTAATTATGTTATGATAATGATGATGCTCAAATACTTACTTAACTCTAAACAAGAAAGGAAAGGATTGCTATGAAATGGATGGATCTGGAATGGAAATTTAAATCTCCTGCTCTAAAATCTAAAATGATCTTGATGGGATTGTATTGTTGTTGGGAATATATTGTTGAGGGGTTTACTTTGAATTATGATTTGATATTTAAAGCATGGTAAGAAATCAGGCCCACGACCCGGGGAAATTGGTGGTGCTGGTAGTGACAAGGATAAGAAAGAGGTCAGTTTTTTCTAAATGATGATCATAGAATAGTAAAATATATTGTCCCAGTCATTGTCCATTTTGTCCAATAGTTAAATTGTCATGTCCATATTTTATTCAATGCTTACACGTCAATTATAGTAGAGAAATATGTATGATTTGTGCATTGTCCATGGTTTTATGCAAAACATTTGCTACAATAACAAAACATACACACACAGAATAGAAATAGATGTCTTTTTTACCACGATAGAATTTACTAAATAGAAATCTAGGTAACCACATTTTAACATGGATATATTTAAAAAACACAGGCGTCTCCCGCGCCCAAAGATAAGAAAGAGGATGTAAGTGAAAATACACACATGTAAAATTATATTTGGTTTTAAATACTGTAATTAGAGTATATTATACCCTGTACATAGCTAGAGTATAGTAGTAGTAGTGAAGTATCCCTTACTTTCTCCCATTTAAAACAAGAATTTGAATTACACCACGCATTCTATCCTCATCCTCTAGTATTCTTTTTTAGCGTAGTATTCTTTTATAGAGACAAATATCATGTGTTACGTCATAACTTCCAACTTTGTATTTTGATAAGTAGCAAATTTTATATTTTAAATCGTTCATCGTGCAAATGCCAGTGCTGGCTTAATTTTGGATAATACGACAATACTACAATACAATATATTTTATGTAAAAGTAGTATTTGATTTTAGTGGACGAGTTTTTCATACGTTGTAGTTGTACTGTTTTTAAAACTACCGCTCTCAGCAACGTCCAGTCCATCCGGTAAATTTTGGGTCAAGTATAATCATTTTTTAATTTTTTCTGCTTCGTCTTTAAACTTGACATTTTTATCTTTGCATCCGACTATAAATATTTTGTTTTTGTCTTTAAATGCTATATTTTTAATTGTTTTAATATTTAAATTTCCCTCCTTTAAATTAAGTGCTTTGTTGTTATTTTGGCTTCTTTTCATTGTTTATTGTTTTTATGCTTTTATTGTTTTTTACATTATGAATGATGTTATCTTATGAACATACACATAATAAGCACACACACACTATATTTATTTAATTAGGTTAAATCACATAAACTAAGCGCGCGTGAGTTTGTAACAAGAAGAAACAGGAGATATATATTTGTTAGGACATTTCATGAATCACATAAATTCTATATCTATTAGTAGAAGTAGTATAATTACTATATATAGAAGCATGAACAAATATGAATTTTGAAAGTCTCTTCAAGAGAGAGACTCTAGTGCTATGAAATTTGAAAATTTGAAACAAAATCTTGTAAAAATTCGTCATGAAAACGACAGACCCAAAGCAAATTATCAAATTTTTCCCCCCGAAATTTTTAAATTTTTTTCTTAAAAATAAATCTAAAAAAACTTTATTTTTAAAATCCCAATTTATTTCTTTATTTTTATTTATTTTTGTTTCATAGTTTTGGTTTTTTATTGGAGGAAAAATGAAAAATTCATAAATTTCATTTTTTCATTAAGGAGTCGTAATGCTTTAGATTTTTAATACTAATTCTAATTTTAAGAATTTGAAGCTTGAAATATTTTGTAAATTTTATTTATGTTTTTTATGTTATTTAAAATTTATGTTGCTTTTCGTAAATAATTTATTATCTTCAAAACATAATACAATATATTACGTTATACGATCAACTGCTTTTTATGTATACACTTTATGTTTAAATGCATTAGCAGGGAGTATTATATGGATTATCTGCACTCATTTAAAGTTCGAAATGTAATGATGATATTCTTTCTATTTGAAATTTCAAATGTAAATGTGATGAGTTCAGATATTCAACTCCCAAGAACAATCCGTTTGTCAATTAGTAATAATAATAAATTCAAGCTAATAACACAATTTGCACGGCACGGCACACAAGCACTAGTTCTGTAAATGTTTACATGTCTAGTTACTATAATAATAATGCTACAATGAAATGGATTAATAACTCTTTGAAATATAAATGCATTAGCGCCGTCGATTGAGCACAGAGCGACGTCCAAGTGTTGCTGATTTGGAGGAGAAAATTGATAAACCATCCACACCATTGAAACCAACGGGTGCAGCCGGACCACCTAATATCATTGTGGAGCAAAAATACACCGCTGTAGAGGGTATCTATTTAATATTAAAACGGGGAGGAATTTTTAAATAAAAATGCTTTACATAAAATTTACTTTCTCCTGCTTACTTTGAATGTAGATAAGACGGGTTACATCACAGTACAAGTGGAAGGGAATCCTGTACCTACATTTAAATTCTACAAGGGAATAACAGAGATCATGGACGAAGGTCGTTACAAATACGTCACTGATGGAGATTCAAATATGATCATCCTCTGCATTAGAAAAGTCAAACCAAATGATGAAGGAACTTATAAAGTTGTTGCCACAAATGTTCATGGAGAAGCTGCTGAAGAATGTGAACTCCTTGTATCTGGTCCGTCAATTTATTTCATATTGAAAACAATTAATTTAAAAAACAATTTAAAATAATTTAAATTTTAAAATAATGTTAAATTAGGTGCCGGTGGTATGGATTTCCGTGCTATGTTGGCCAAAAGGAAATATGCCAAATGGGGAAAACAAGAAGAGAAGCTAGAATATGATTTGAAAGAAACTCCAAAGGATGATAAACCAAAGCTCAAACATATCGAGAGGGTGAGAGAAAGTCTTTTTTTCAAATTCCCGCCTCATTCATTCAATTTTGAAATTGAGAGGTAGCGCATGAAACTCGAAACCAAAAGTGATATTTGATATATTGCCCCCATGATATCAAGTAACCCTTAAGTACAATATACAGTCCCGGGGTATATATTTCCACACATGTCATATTAAGCACATGTTAATGTGTATGTCCACAAGTGTCCATGTTGAACTGTCATCGTCATCATCATCCTGTAGCTGTAGCCATATGTAAACATACACAATCTTTTATATATCCGTGATCTCTTCTCTCTACTGTCTTTCTATCTGTTGTACTATGCATATCTTTATATCCTGAATACTAACCTAAAGAGTGTACCTGTGAGGTCAAAGGCTGTAGTGACCTCTATGACCTGGATACCACTAATGAATTCCCTTGTTCCATCTAGTATTTCTATCCATGTAAAAGTATTTAAGTGTGGTGTTGTAGAGTTGTGATTGTGTAGAGAGTGAGTGGTTGTTGGGGACCATCGCCAGAGTCCACGTTAAACAACCTTAAGAATATTCCACAACGCTCCAATTGGACATGGGTCAAGGTGAGACATTTAAATCTTCGCGTGCTATTTTCTAACAGAAAAAGAAAAGATATTTGTTCCGCGGGATAAAAGAGAAAGCGGAAAGTTCAAAGAATCAAAATGGATATGTTGTATTAGGAGATTCTAGGGATCAAGAGGAGACCTTCTTTGCCGGAGATTATTCATGATTGGCCCATTCTAATGGCTGTAGAAAGGCCATCACGGGAAAATCCAACGCCATTCATTAGAACAACAATTCTGGAATCAATGAAACATGTAATTTTCATTAGTGCATGGATTTAAAACTTCCGCTGCTGCTGCATATACCTATTATGCTATGTCTAAAGGAATGGCTGCTATATACCGCTACTTTTTAAGTACTGGATGCGATGGTTCCCAACAATCTCTTATAGCATGAATGAATTTTAATCTGTCATGGTGTTTTTAAAATGTCACCATGTTCATTCTTGTCAATTCATTTGACACGAGTTATTGAGTTTGCCGTCGTCATAGCCCTGTCACGTCATTCTGTCCGTGGTTGTAGTAAATCGTGTCTATAGTTGTAATGTGTAGTTGTTGTGCAATGTATATGTTTAGCCAGGCGAGCGGAGTCCATCGAGACGTCCATCAATGTTGGCGGAAGTGATACCCGATTGGCCCATCCTTCAACGCATAAACCGCAAGGAGGTTGGAGTCATTTATTTCAAAAAAAGTTATCATCAATTTCTTAAAAAATTAAAACTTTACAACTACCGCTCTTTTTCCTTAATGTTGAATTTATATTATGAATTATATATTAATTAAAAATTAAATAATCAATCTTGATGAGTGATGTAGATTTGAATATTTAAATTCCGCGGCGCACAACCTGTGCACGGGTAATATTTCAATTTCATTTTTATGCTCCACCCTCCTCGCGTATTTTTTCTCTTTTATATACATTGCATATTTGAATTTTTAAACCCTTTCCCGCCGCCTCACTAAAACTATTTGAATTTATTTTTTGGTCAAATGTATCCCTTCCAATATGACTGCTGAGACTGAGAGTTTGTAAGTGTGAGGCTTTTATCCTTTACCCGTGCTTAGGTTTGCTCACCCTTAATTGCCATTTTGAGAGTTGCTAATAATAATAATTGATTATGAATGAATGATTTAATTCATCCCCCGCCCTTATCTAATTTTCTGTTTCTATATAAGGGAACAATGGGAGATGTAATTAAATCATTAGAATGCTTTTTTTTCTTTTATAAAATATTTATAAAATTCTTCTTCTTCTTCTTTATCTGTCCTTCATCCTTTGTTCTTTACACAAACACTTTTATTTCTTCTTCAAGCACACACTTCTTCTTTCTCTATCTATCATTCTCTCATTATTATTCTCAAATTGTTTTCTTCAGCAGGTTTTCCACGATGATTTCGTTCATACAAAGTATTTGGTTACATTATTTATGATTTAATGATTTTCATTATTTATGAATTATCATGTGATTTTAAATTTGAAATAATTTATTTTCAAATATTCGAGGGGAATTTTGAATTTGAAATGTTTGTCCTTATAACTATATAAAGTGAAAATGTATTATAAATTATAATCATGATTTCTTATTATTTTCTCCTTGGGATGTGGTCGAGTAGAAGACAGATTCATTCCAGAAACCTTTAGTGGACCAATACTGCAAGGAAGGGAAAGACAAAAAGGTCACCTTTGAAGCTATATTTTCCCGTGCTAATTGCAAGGTCAAATGGTATTTACGGAAGGATGAATTGTTCCAAGGTGCTAAGTATAAATTACAACAAAAAGAGGAGTCTTATTCCATCACTATTAGCAATCCAAGGATGGAGGATATGGGAAGATATACATGTGAAATCAGTGGAATTAAAACTGAAGCTTTTCTTACCGTTGAAGGTACTATATTAAAAGATTCTATTTTAAGGGTGTATGCTTAAGTGCCGTAAATTTAAAATTGCTCATAATTTTTTACAGAGGCGGACCCAACATACACATTTTTACGACCTCTGAATAAAAAGTATGAAGGATATGCAAATCGCGAGGCTGAAATGGAATGTACCGTATCAAGTGGCAGAGCTATGGTCACATGGTACAAGGATGAAACACCACTTAAAGATGGGGATGAATATGAAATCACAAAAGATATGACAGGAAATTGTCGCCTTATTATTAAAAAATCTACGTTGAAATCCGCAGGCAAATATAGTTGTCGTATTGATAAACAAAAGGATGAAACGTCAACACAACTCAATATGTCAGAATGGCCATTTAAATTCACTAAACAATTGATGGGAGTTCATGCCACGGAGAAGGATTATGTTTGTATGGAAGTTGAACTTGATGAAGAAGGTAATGTCAATGCTGGAAATGTCGGGAGTTTTAAAACACATGCTAATATGCTAATTAATTAACCTTTCTCCTTTATATGCTAGATGGTGAGGTCACATGGTTTAAAGATGGACAACCTATTAAAGCAGATAAACGGTAATTTTAAATAAAAACGATAATCATGACTATTTTTAGTAAGTAAGTATTTATATTATTACCTCTTCTTATTTGTCGTGAAATAGAGTTCAACTCGTAAAAGATGGACGAAAACGTAAATTAATATTCAAAGAAGTGAAAATCACAGATGCTGGACAAATAAAATGTAAAACCAATGCCGATGAGACTGAGGGAGAATTGGTGGTTGAATGTAAATTTTGAATTATTTTAGAATGTTTCTTATAAAATTACTTTTATTACATTATTTCCCCCTCTTTTTGAAAGATCGTAACGCATTCAATAAGAAATTAAAGGATACAAATAGTTTGGAGCGTGAACGAGTTGTTTTGGAAGTTGAATTGCAGGATCAAACTGCTGCCACTGAATGGACCCTTAATGGTCAACCTATTGAAACTAATGATAGGTTAGTATAAACTTTAGGTTTTTTTAAAGAGTGGATTTTATAAAAAAAAATTGATTATTGGTTTCAGAGTGGAGATCAAAAACTTGGGTGGTGGTCGTCATCAATTGATCTTTAACAAGGCAGAGATAGCAGATAGTGGTGAAATCGTATGCTCATCCGGTCGACTTACTTCTACCTGTAAATTCTCCGTTGGGAAAGGTGAAGAAGCACCTGTCATTAACATGGAATCAAACAAAGTCGAAGGACCCGTCACTAAACCTCTCGTCTTCCATGTCCCATACACAGGTCACATATCTATAAATTAATCATTAAAATTTATTTGAATTTTCTCCTGCTCATTTAATGATTAAAAATATTAATTAATTTGAATAGTTGCGGGGACGCGACAATCACAAGTCGAGGGTAAATTGATTCATAATGGGAAAGTATTACAGCTGAAGGAGGTGGAGGTTGTCGTTTTGGAGGATAGAATTGATTTCAAGTACAAGAAACCCTTAAGAGAACTTAGTGGCAAATTTACCCTTAAAGTATCCAATGCTCAAGGAGAGGATACGCGAGAGATTAACATAAATTTCCAAGGCAAGAATCTTATAATAAGATTTGGGTTTTTTAACTTTAAAGTTTAACCTTAATTTTAATTGTAGATGTACCAAACGCACCTGCTTCTATGGACGTAAGCGATATTTATCAAAGTTCTTGCGTCGTTTCGTGGAAACCACCTGCAGACGGTAAGGATAAGGATATATGGAATATAAAAATGTTTGATTCGTTATTGAATATCTGTTGTTTCAATGAAATATATAGATGGTGGTTCACCTCTTGTCCACTATCTAATTGAAAGACAAGATCTAAGTGTAAAAGGAGGTTGGCACAGTGTCGCCGAAGTTGGAGTCAATGAATCATCGTACAAAGTTGAGGATTTGGTTCACAAGAAAGAATACAAGTTCCGAGTCAAAGCCGTAAATAAACTTGGTGCCTCTGAACCCGTAACTTATTCCAAGACGGTTCTGGCAAAGGATCCATGGGATGAACCTGGTAAACCCACAGGGGTAGAATGCTACGATTGGGACAAAGATCATGCGGATCTCAAATGGGTCAAACCTGAAAACGATGGTATGAAAATAAAAAAACGCGATAAATGAGAGGAAAAATTAAATTTTTAAAATTTGAAATGATTTTTAGGTGGTAGTCCTCTTACGGGTTATGTTATTGAACTGAAGGAGAAATTCGGTAAAGAATGGGTCGTCGCAAAAACAATTGATGGGGGCGATATCACGAAAGCAACTGTTGATGGTCTTACGGAAGGAAAGCAATATGAATTCCGTGTTCGTGCTGTTAATATTGCTGGTCCTGGAGAACCTTCTGATGCATCTAAACCCATCATTGCCAAATCCAGATTTGGTATACATTTAATTATTATTGTTATCTTTATCTTTGTATTACAATTGGGTCGTTTAATTTAAATTACAGTGAAACCCTACATTGTTGGAGAAGGACTTAAGCAAATCGTCATTAAAAAGGGACAAATTATTAAATATGACATTAAATACGAAGGTGAACCTGAACCATCAGTCTCATGGACGCTTGATGGACGTGAAATTTCTACCGCTGGAGGCGATAAGTAACTACTTATATATTAATTTTGAATTTAAAAGACAAACTTTAATTTAAAATATTAAATGCTTCCAGAATTACAATCGATCAATATGAAAAGAACTCTGTACTCTCAGTACGTCGTGCAGTTCGCGCTGATAGCGGTAAATATAAGATAACCTTGACAAACTCAAGTGGGACTTGTGAATCCTCTGCTGAAGTCACTGTCCTTGATAAACCAACTCCACCCAAGAACATGAAAGCTGAAGAAGTTCGCGCAGATCATATCACCATTTCATGGAAGAAACCAGATGATAATGGTGGCACTCCTGTCACAGGCTATGTAATTGAAAAAATGGACATGGACACTGGAAGATGGGTTCCTGCTGGAGAAGTTGATGCAAATACGGATAAGTTCCGTGTTGATGGATTAACACCAAAGAAAAAGTACAAATTCCGTGTTAAAGCCATTAACAAAGAAGGAGAATCTGATCCTCTTGAATGTGATGATGCTATCACTGCCAAAAATCCATATGATGAACCCTCAGCACCTGGACGACCTGATATTGTTGACTATGACAATAAAAGTGTCACACTCAATTGGAAAGCTGTAAGAGTTTTATAATTTTACAAAAAAATCAATTATCTAAATGTTATGTTGGATATTTAAAGCCGGATAGTGATGGTGGACGTCCAATAACGCACTATATAGTAGAGATCAAGGATAAATTACTTGTGGATTGGTCAGTTGTTGTTGAAACTAAAGATACAGAATGTAAAGCTGTAGTTGATGGACTTCGGGAGATGCAATCCTATCAATTCCGTGTCATTGCTGTTAATAAAGCTGGGAAATCACCTCCTTCTGAACCAACAGCTAATCATATTTGCAAGCATCGATTCCTTAAACCAAGGATTGATAGAAATGTATTTAAATCAATTACCGTCAAAGCTGGTAGGACACATAAATGGGCTGTTGATATTATTGGAGAACCCCCTCCAGGTAAAATTTAAAATTATCATGATTATAATCAAATGACTAACTGATCCATTATCAAATTACATTCTAGAAACAATATGGAGTTGGCGTGATGGAATTGCATTGACAAATACCGAGAGAATCAATATAGAATCTCAAGAATATCATACATGTTTTACAATCAAGAATTGTCGTCGTTCAGACACAGGCAAATATACTTTGAAGGCAGAGAACTCTTCAGGAGTTGATACAGAGACGGTTGAATTCGTCGTTCTTGGAAAACCCGGCACACCAAAAGGACCTCTTAAGGTCACCGATGTTCACAATGAAGGATGCAAACTTCAGTAAAAATTTTTCAATTAAATTCTATTGCTTGTACTTCCTCCTGAATTTCTAAAAAAGATGTTTTATAAAATTTGTTTAGTTGGGAGAAGCCCGATGATGATGGTGGCATGCCCATTAAAGAATACGAAATTGAAAAGATGGACATGGCTACAAAACGTTGGGTACGTGTTGGAAAATGTCCAGGAAATCAAGTACCACCATTTTTTGAAGTTACGGGGTTAGTACCTGGACAAGAATATCAATTCCGTGTTGTTGCCGTCAATGATGAAGGAGATTCTGATCCACTTGTTACTGATAAATCCATCATTGCCAAGAATCCATTCGATGAACCTGGAAAACCAGGAACACCTGAAATCACCGATTATGATAATCAAATGGTTGATCTCAAATGGGCTTCTCCTAAATCCGATGGTGGAAGTCCAATAGAGAAATATATAATTCAAAAGAAGGATAAATTCAAACCTGAATGGGAAAATGCTGCGGAGGTTCCTGGAGACAAGTTGACGGGAAAAGTATCTGATTTGAAAGAAGGAGGCGAATATCAATTCAGGGTCATCGCTGTTAATAAAGCGGGACCTTCATCTCCTTCGGATCCCACTAATCCACATATTGCTAAACATCGTGCATGTAAGATTTACAAAGAACTTCATTAATAATAGTACTCATTAATATACCCTAATATAATCCCGGATCTTATGTATTTTCTTAATAGTGAAACCTCGAATTGACCGAACAAATCTAAAACAAACGGTAATCAAGGTAGGAAAACCAATCCGTTTCGACGTAAACGTGGCAGGAGAACCTCCAGCTAAAGTCGTATGGATGTTAAAGAACAAGGAAGTGTCTGAATCCAATGTTGAAATCATTAACGTTGATTACAATACTAAATTTGACATTAAAGAAGCCATACGTGTGAATTCAGGAATTTACAAAATAATAGCCACAAATCAACATGGTAAAGATGAAGCTGATGTTGAATTAACTGTTCTTGGAGCACCAGGACGTCCTAAAGGTCCTCTGAAGGTAACCGATGTTACAAAGAATAGTGCAAAATTGAAATGGGAGAAACCTGAAGATGATGGAGGAAAACCACTCACTGCTTATGTTGTTGAGAAATTGGATATGGCAACAGGACGATGGGTTCCTGCTGGAAGAATTGGTCCTGAGAAAACAGAGTTTGAAGTAACGGGACTAAGTGAAGGACATGAATATCAATTTAGAGTAAAAGCAGTTAATGAAGAGGGAGAAAGTGAACCTCTTGAAACAGAAACTGCAACAACTGCAAAAAATCCATTTGATGTTCCTTCACCACCTTCAGTTCCTACATTTGAAGATTGGGATGTCGACAGGGTTGATCTTAAATGGACAGCGCCTAAGAATGATGGCGGTATGTTCAATTATTATTTATTTTCCAAATGATTAAGCATTTCTTTAAAAAACGTTGTTAATTAATAAACAGGTGCACCAATCAGTGGCTATGTAATTGAACGACAAGGTCCATATGGCAATACATGGGAGGAAGTCCTCGCAACCGATTCTCCCGCATGCAAAGCTCGTGTCACTGGACTTCAAGAAGGTCAAACATATAAATTCCGTGTGCGGGCAGTAAATAAGGCTGGACAAAGTGATCCTTCTGATCCAACAAAATCACATGTTGCTAAAGCACGTTTCCTTAAACCACATATTAACCGTGAAAAAATGCAACCAATTACTTTCCGTGCTGGAAATCTCATCAAATTAGACGTTGATGTGAAAGGCGAACCTCCTCCAACTCTAACTTGGATGTTGAAGGGTGTTAAATTTGATGGCAGTTACAATATCAAGATTGAATTTGAAGATTATAATACAAGACTTAATATGAGAGAAACTTCTAGGGAGTTGACTGGGAAATATACACTTATTGCTGAGAATGAAGTTGGCAAAGATGAAGCCACTGTTGAGATTAATATTTTAGATAAACCTGGAAAACCCGAGGGACCACTTGAGGTCACTGATATCCATAAGGAAGGATGTAAATTACAATGGAATAAACCCAAAGATGATGGTAAGACACAAACTTATGATAATTAACAAAGTAAATTATTCTAAATTTGATTTTTCCCTTCTAAATAAAAAGGTGGATTACCACTTCAAAGTTACATAGTGGAGAAAATGGACGCTCTAACAGGTCGATGGGTTCCATGTGGTCGTGTTCCAGGAGATGAAACGGAAATGGAAGTAACAGGATTAGAACCCGGTCACAAATATCAATTCCGTGTTCGTGCAGCAAATGAAGAAGGTGAATCAGATAATTTGGAAACAGACACAGCAATCATTGCCAAAGATCCATTCAGTCCACCCGGTGCACCTAGTATGCCTGAGGTACATGATTGGGATGAAAAATCTGCAAAATTAAAATGGGATCCTCCAGTAAAGAATGGTGGTGCACCCATCACAGGATATATAATTGAAATGGTTGATCAATTTGGTGGAGTTTTCATGAAATGTGCTGAAATCTCTGGAAATGTATGTCAAGGAACAGTATTAAAACTTGAAGAAGGAAATAAATATGAATTCCGTGTTCGAGCTGTAAATAAAGCTGGTCCTGGTGATCCATCTGAATCATCTAAACCACATTTATGCAAAGCACGTTTCCTTAAACCAACAATTGATCGTACAAATCTAAATGCCGTGGTTGTACGTGTTGGACAACAAGTAATGTTGGATGTTGACATTAAAGGAGAACCACCTCCAACTGTTACATGGTCTGTCAATGGAAAGGAGGTTGACCAAGGAGATCATCTCAGAGTTGACAATGTCGATTATAATTCTAAATTCTTGATTCTAAGAGCCAAACGATCTTATTCTGGAGTTTATACTATTAAAGCTGTTAATAGTAGTGGGGAGGATAGTGCCACTGTTGAGATCACTGTTTTGGGAAAACCTGGAAGACCAAAAGGACCTCTTAATGTCTCTGATGTCACTAAAAACGGATGTAAACTTCAATGGGAGAAACCAGAAGATGATGGTATAATCTTAATTTTTTACAGTTTTAATTCTATAAATATTTAAAATTATTTTCGTTAATATTGTAAAGGTGGTGCACCAGTTGAATATTACGAGGTTGAAAAACTAGATCCTCTAACTGGAACGTGGGTTCCATGTGGGAAATCCGAAACCCCTGAATTCCAAGTACAAGGTCTTCAAGAGGGTAAACAATATAAATTCCGAGTCCGTGCCGTAAACAAAGAAGGTGGATCTGATGAGCTGGAATGCGATAAACCAATAATAGCCAAGAATCCATTCGATGAACCATCAAAACCAGGACGTCCAAATCCAACAGATTGGGATAAAGATTTTGTTGATTTGGAATGGAAAGCACCCGACTCCGATGGTGGTGCTCCTATTGAGAAATATATTATCCAAATGCGAGATAAAGATACGCGAAATTGGGTTGATGCTGCTACAATCCCTGGTGGAAAAACTAATGGCAAAGTCACTTGTGTTCAAGAAGGTCATGAATATGAATTCCGTGTCATAGCAGTCAATAAAGCTGGACCATCTGAACCATCAGATCCATCGAAATCAGTTGTAGCTAAACCACGTCATCTAGCCCCATATATTGATAGGAAGAACCTCGGACGAAGAACAATTCGATCTGGAGAAATGCTTTCAATTGAAGCTGATGTTAAAGGTGAACCTGCTCCAAAAATAACATGGGCACTTAAAGATGGACCAATTAAAAATGAACGAATTAAAACTGAAAGTGAAGATTACAAGACAAGTTTCCTCCTTACTAAATCTAGACGATCTGATACAGCAGTTTATATTGTAACTGCTGTTAATGACAGTGGAAAGGATTCTGTTGAATTGGATCTTACTGTACTGGGTAAACCAAGTAAACCAAAAGGACCCCTTAAAGTTTCCGATGTTAAAGCTGATGGATGTAAACTTAAATGGGATAAACCTGAGGATGATGGTGGTGAACCAATTGATCATTATGTTGTTGAACGTATGGACACAGCTACTGGAAGATGGATTCCAGTTGCACAAAGTAAAAGTCCTGAAATGGATGTCACTGGACTTAATGAGGGGAAGGAATATTTATTCAGAGTTAAAGCTGTTAATTCAGAAGGAGAAAGTGAACCCTTGGAAACTGATACTGCTACATTGGCTAAGAATCCATTTGAAGAACCAGATCAACCTGGAAAACCCGTTGCTAAGGATTGGGATAAACATCATGTGGATCTTCAATGGGAAGCACCTATTTCTGATGGTAAATACATGTCTTTAAAATTTTTAATTAACTTTAAATAATTCTTAATTAATGAATTATTTAACATCTTTTTAGGTGGAAGTGCCATAACCTCATATATAATCGAGAAGAAGGATGAATTCTCAACAAAATGGCAAAAAGCTGTTGAAATAATTGGTGATAAATGTGAAGGTCGTGTCCCTGATCTCATTGAAGGGATGAAATATCAATTCCGTGTCAAAGCAGTAAATAAAGCAGGTCCTTCAAAACCATCTGAAGCATCAGATTTAATAACTGCAAAATCTCGTCGTCAAGCACCTAAAATTGATCGTCTAACAATGAAAGATTTAACTGTTAAAGTTGGTCAAACAATTAAATACGATATCAAAGTATCTGGAGAGCCACCAGCATCAAAGAACTTTTTCATTAACAATGAAGAAATCAAAGCTGGGGGAAAAATCTCAATTGAGAAAGAAGATTACAGAGTACGACTTACAATCACTGGAGCTCAAAGAAATCAATCTGGAAAATTAACACTTAAAGCTGTCAACACCAATGGACAGGATGAATGTACTGTTGAATTGAATGTTATTGGAAAACCAAGCAAGCCAAAAGGACCCCTTGATGTATCTGATATTCACAAGGAAGGTTGTACCCTCCAATGGAAAGCTCCAGAAGATGATGGAGGAATTCCAATAGAATACTATGCAGTAGAGAAATTAGATCCAGAATCTGGAAGATGGATTCCATGTGGTAAAGCCCTTGAACCTAAAATGGTTCTCAACAACTTGGTTCCTGGAGAAGAATATAAATTCCGTGTAAGTGCAGTAAACGCAGAAGGAGACTCAGAACCATTGGAAACAGATCATAGTATAATAGCCAAGAATCCATTTGATACACCTGGTGCACCGTCCAACGTTGAGCCAACAGATTGGGATAAAAATTTCGTTGATCTTAAATGGGATAAACCAGCATCCGATGGTGGATCACCATTAACTGGTTATATAATTGAGAAAAAAGAACCTGGTGGAAAATGGGTGAAAGCAGCCGAAGTCAAAGGCCCTGATACTGATGCACGTGTTGATGGTCTTGAAGAAGGACAAACATATGAATTCCGTGTAAAAGCCGTCAATGCAGCAGGACCTGGAGATCCATCAAAACACACCCAACCTGTAACATGTAAACCAAGAAAAATGAAACCAAAGATAGATCGTAAAGGTCTACGTAAAATTCATGTTCGAGAAGGTGAACCATTCTTCTGGGATGTTAAAATTAAGGGCGAACCACCTCCAACTATTGCATGGACACAAAATGGAAAAACTGTTGTCGAAGGGGATGCTGTGAGAATTAATAATCCACCTTACAACAGTAAATTCCATAATGATAATCCAGAAAGGAAACATTCTGGAACATATCGTATAACTGCAACCAACAAATGGGGTGAAGATGAAGCTGAAGTTGAAGTTCTAGTTGTTTCTAAACCAGGAAAACCAGAAGGACCTCTTGATGTATCTGATGTAAGAAAAGATGGATGTAAACTCAAATGGAAGAAACCTAAAGATGATGGAGGTTATCCAATTGAAGCTTATATTGTTGAGAAATTTGATCCAGAGACTGGAATATGGATTCCTGTTGGAAAATCCAGAGATCCTGAAATGGAAGTTGAAGGACTTGTTCCTGGACATGAATATTCATTTAGAGTTAAAGCTGTTAATAAAGAAGGAGAATCACAACCTCTGGAAACATTGGCTCCAATCATTGCTAAAGATCCATTCACTGTTGCTGATAAACCAGGAACCCCTGAAGCTGCTGATTGGTCTGCTAATCATGTTGAATTGAAATGGACTGAACCTATTTCTGATGGTGGAGCACCAATTGAAGGTTATATAATTGAAAAGAAGGATAAATATTCTGGAATGTGGGAAAAAGCTATGGAAACATCTGGTCCTGAATGTAAAGCGTCAGTTCGTGGTCTTTCTGAAGGACAACAATATCAATTCCGTGTTATTGCTATCAATAAAGCTGGTCCATCTGAACCATCTGATGGTTCTAAACAAATTACAGCAAAAGCACGTTTCCTTGCTCCTAAAATTGATAGGAAAAATCTTCGAGATATGTTACTTACTGCTGGATCAACATTGAAATTTGATGTAGATGTTATTGGAGAACCACCACCAGAAATTGTCTGGACATTTGATCAAGGTCCATTGAAAGAAAGTAAAAGTGTATCAATTGATAATCAAGATTATCATACAAAGTTGGTTGTCAGACCTGTAAGTCGTGCTTCTTCTGGAGAATATACTATTACAGCCACCAATTCATCAGGGAAGGATACTGTAACAGTTAAGGTTACCGTCACTGATAAACCAGGGAAACCTGAAGGACCTCTTGCCATATCTGATGTTCATAAGAATGGTTGTAAACTTAAATGGAAGAAACCAAAGGATGATGGTGGATGTCCCATTGAATATTACGAAGTGGAAAAATTAGATCCAGAGACAGGACTTTGGGTGCCTGCAGGAAGATCACAAGAACCACAAATGGATGTCACAGGGCTAACTCCTGGACAAGAGTACAAATTTAGAGTTAAAGCTGTTAATAAAGAAGGAGAATCAGAGCCTCTGACAGCAGATCAAAGTATTATTGCTAAGAATCCATTTGATGAGCCTGGAAAACCTGGAAATCTTAAAGCCACTGATTGGGACAAGGATCATGTTGACCTACAATGGTCACCTCCTCTAAGTGGTATTTATCTTCCATATTTTTTATCCAAATTGATCTTGAATTTTAAATATGAAAGTGATAAATTAATCTGTATCATATGTTTAATGCTTTTAGATGGTGGAAGTCCAATAACAGGATACATAATTGAGAAGAAAGATAAATATGGAATGTGGGAGAAAGCATTGGAAGTTCCTGGAGATAAGACAACAGCCACTGTTCCAGATCTTACTGAAGGTCAAGCTTATGAATTCCGAGTTCGAGCAGTCAACAAAGCAGGCCCTGGAGAAGAAAGTGATGCTGTTGGACCTATTGTTGCTAAACCTAGAAATCTTGCTCCAAAGATTGATAGAACTAATCTCATCCCTGTTAAGATCAAGGCTGGAAATAATTTCTTTTATGATGTCAAGGTAATCCTATTAGTTAAATACTTTATTATGACTTTCAAGTTCCATGTTTTTATTATTTACTTCAATTATAAAAACATTTAGGTAACTGGAGAACCAGCACCAGAGATCAAATGGTCCTTGAAGGGTAAAGAAGTACGTGGAACAGACAAAACAAAAGTAGTTTATGAAGAATATCAAACAAAATTAAATGTTCGTGGTGCAACACGAGCAGAAAGTGGAATCTATACAATCACTGCCTCCAATGTCAATGGAACTGATATGGCAGAAGTAGAAGTAATCATTTTGGATCGTCCAGGTCCACCAAATGGCCCTCTTAAAGTTCAAGATATTTATGCAGAAGGAGCAACACTTAAATGGAGTCCACCAACTGATGATGGTGGTCAACCAATTGAAAAATATATTGTGGAGAAAATGGACGAAGCTACTGGACGATGGGTTCCAGCTGGAGAAACCGATGGTCCAAGTACTTCTCTTGCCGTTGATGGATTAACTCCGGGACATAAATATAAATTCAGAGTCAAAGCTGTAAACAAACAAGGTGTCTCTGATCCTTTAACCACGGCTCAATCTATTGAAGCTAAAAATCCATTTGATAATCCTGGACCACCAAAGAATCCAGAGATTGCTGATTATGATAAAGATTTCGTTGATCTTAAATGGGATAAACCAGATTCAGATGGTGGATCACCAATCATAGGATACATTATTGAAAAGAAGGATAAATTTAATCCTAATTGGGAGAAATGTGCTGAAGTTCAAGGAGATGGAACAACTGCCAAAGTCCCTGATCTTATTGAAGGAAATGTATATGAATTTAGAATTCGTGCTGTTAATAAAGGGGGTGCAGGAGAACCTTGTGAAGCTACTAAGCCTCATGTCGCAAGAGCTAAAAATATGCCACCAAGGATTGATAAGAATTCACTCATGAATATTAAAATCAGAGCGGGTCAAAACTTTGAGTTTGATGTCCCTGTTGCAGGTAACATTCGTCATTCATTCATTCGTCATAATTGTATTTAAGTATTTTAATTTCCACTGAAATATTTCAATACCATTAATTAACTATTGCAGGTGAACCACCTCCAACAAAGGAATGGACATTGGAAGGTTCTCAAGTTATGCCAGCAGAGAATATAAAATTAACAAATGAAGATTACAATACAAAATTGAAAGTTGTCAATGCCCAAAGATCTGATAGTGGTACTTATAAACTCACCGCAAAGAATCGTAATGGAGTTGATACAGCTACAGTTGTTGTCACCGTTCTTGATATTCCAACACCACCACAAGCACCATTGGGGGCAAACAATGTTACCAAAAGTGGTTGTACTGTTTCATGGAGAGAACCATTGGATGATGGTGGCAGTGAGATCACATCATATATAGTAGAAAAAATGGATTTGGAAAACATGCGTTGGGTCCCATGTGGTGAAACTGCAGCTACAACGCTACGTGTCGATCATTTAATTGAAGGCCACGATTATAAATTCCGTGTAAAAGCTGTGAATCGACAAGGTGAATCACAACCTCTGACAGGAACTTCACCAATAACTGCAAAAGATCCATATTCAAAACCAGATAAACCTGGTGTTCCTGAAGTCGTTGATTGGGACCGTGATCATGTTGATCTTGAATGGGCACCACCTAAACGTGATGGTGGTTGTCCTGTAGAGAAATATATTATTGAAAAACGTCCTAAAGGTGGTCAATGGGAGAAAGCTGTTGAAGTATCTGGAAAAACACCGAAAGGAACTGTTCCAAATCTTACAGAAGGTCAAGAATATGAATTCCGTGTCATTGCAGTAAATAAAGCAGGACCATCAGATCCATCAGATGCATCAAAGAAAGTTGTTGCTAAACCACGTTATCTTGGTCCACAAATTGATCGTTCATTCCTTGAAGATTTGGTTGTACGAGCTGGACAAAAGATTAGTTATAATGTACCAATCTCGGGTTCACCACCACCAAAAGCTACTTGGTCTATTGATGGTAAAAAAGTTGAGAGTACGGATCGTATTGATGTATCAACAATTGCGACAACAGCTTCATTGGATATACCACTTGCAGTACGAAGTGATACTGGTCGTTATACATTGACTTTGGAGAATAATTTGGGATCTGTTAGTGCATCTGCTAATGTTACAGTCATTGATCGTCCATCAGTACCCGAAGGACCATTAATGGTTGGTGATGTAACAAAAGAAAGTTGTCGTCTCTCATGGCAACCCCCACAAGATGATGGAGGTAGTCCAATTACACATTACGTTATTGAAAAAATGGATGTATCTCGTGGTACATGGGCTGAAGCAGGGATTTCAAATACTTGTACTGCTGATGTTTCTAAATTGATACATAAAAAAGAATATTTATTCCGTGTGAGAGCAGTGAATAATATTGGAGAATCTGAACCATTAGCTACAGATAAGGGAATAATTGCTAAGAATCAATATGATGAACCAGATGCACCTGGACGACCAAATGTGACTGATTGGGATCGAACAAGAGTTGATCTTGAATGGAAACCACCAAGGAATGACGGTGGAAGTCCAATAACAGGTTATATAATACAAAAGAAAGAGAAAGGTTCTCCATTCTGGATGAATGCTGCACAAGCACCTGCAGGACAAACTCATGCAACTGTTGGAGATTTAACGGAAGGACAAGAATATGAATTCCGTATAATTGCAGTAAATCTAGCTGGACAAAGTGAACCATCTGAACCATCAGATTTGATTAAAACAGGACCAAGACGTCTTCCACCAAAGATTACAAGTCCACTTCATGATATTAAAATTAAAGCTGGACAAATATTCCATGTTGATATCAATTATATTGGAGCACCTGATCCAGAAGTCTCATGGAAAGTTGGTCCACGTACTGTGAAAACTGATGAAAGAACAACCGTAACTGCCATTTCTAATCATACTGTCGTCCATACTGTTTCAACTCGAAGGGGTGATTCTGGAGAATATGTTCTAAGACTTACAAATGAACATGGTGCAGATGAAGGAAGTTTCAATCTTATAGTATTGGATAGACCTGGACCATGTCAATCACCAATGGTTTATGAGGAAGTTACTGCACAAAGTGTCACTCTATCTTGGGCAAGACCGTTGGATGATGGTGGATCTGAGATTACTAATTTCGTTATTGAAAAGAGAGATTTAACACATGGAGGTGGTTGGGTCCCTGCTGTTAATCATATTGATCCTAGAAATACTCATTCTGTTGTTCCAAGACTTACTGAAGGTACTCAATATGAGTTTAGAGTCATGGCAGAGAATCTTCAAGGACGATCTGATCCACTTGTTACGGATAGACCAATTATTGCTAAGAATCAGTTCGATGTTCCCGTAAGTATATACTAAACTAATGTGTAAAGACATGTAACACTATTATTATGGTTGTGCTTAATGTGCATTGTTCTGTTATTTATAGGGAAAACCAGGAACACCTGAAGTCATGGACACAGATCGTGATCACATTAAGATTCGCTGGAGTGCACCAATTTCCAACGGTGGATCTGCAATCATTGGCTATGAAATTGAACGGCGTGATGTCAAGAATCCACGGTGGATGAAGCTGACCAAGGAGCCATGGCGTTTCTCTGAATATTCTGATGAGAAAGTCACTGAAGGACATCAATACGAATACAGAGTTACAGCAGTTAATGCAGCTGGAGCTGGAAAACCATCTGATCCATCAAAACCATTTACTGCTAAACCAATGCGTGAACCACCAAAACTTTTCTTGGATGGATTACATGGAAAGAGAATCAAGGTCAGAGCTGGAGAACCTATTAATATCGATATTCCACTTTCTGGTGCACCTATCCCAGAAATTAAATGGACCCGAGAAGGAAAAGCACTTCCAAAGACAAATAGAATTTCCAGCGACACAAACAGCGCAGGAACCAAACTTCATATTTCCACTTCAGAACGTGGAGATTCTGGAAAATACACAATCACAGCAACAAATGATTTCGGTTCAGACAAAGCAGATATTGAAGTGGTCGTTGTTGATAAACCAGGTCCACCAGGTGGTCCTTTGGAACCATCAAAGATCTCTGGAGATTCCATCACATTAACCTGGAAACCACCAGAAGATGATGGTGGCACTGAAATCTCTGGTTATGTTGTTGAACGTTCTGAATATGGTCGAGATGATTGGAAGTCTTGTCCAGGTTTTTGCCCCAAAGAAGAATTTACTGTCAAAGGACTTGAAGAGGGTAAAAAGTACGTATTCCGTGTTCGGGCTGAGAATCTGTATGGTCTTTCAGAACCACTTGAAAGTAAACCAACAGTTGCAAAATCTCCATTCGATCCACCAGATGCACCGGATGCACCAAAAATCCTTTCATATTCTCCAACATCAGCTTCTTTACAATGGAATCCACCCATGTCAAGTGGTGGTAAACCCATTACAGGCTACTACATTGAAAAACGTGATCGTTCAGGAGATTGGATTCGTATTAATAATTTCCCAACACCAAATCTTTCAATGACAGTTCAAGGACTTCATGAGGGAATGAAATACGATTTTAGAGTAATTGCTGTGAATGAAGCAGGACCTGGAAAACCATCTAAGCCATCCAATCAAATAATAGCAGGAACACAGAAATTTGTTCCTGAAGCACCTGGACAACCAAATCCTGATCGTGTATCAAGAGATTCAATTACAATCTCGTGGAAAGCACCACCAACTGATGGAGGTGCTCGTATTCGTGGTTATATTGTTGAAAAGAAAGCTAAAAGTGGTGGAGATTGGTCTGAAGTTAATGATTATCCTCATCCAAGTACAACAATGACAATCCATGGACTTAAAGAGGGTGAAGAATATTCATTTAGAATCCTTGCTGTCAATGAAGTTGGTCGCAGTCAACCAAGTAGACCAAGTAATAATATTCTAGTTGAAGAACAACCAAATAAACCGAAATTGGATTTGGGTGGTCTTCGTGATATTACTGTACGTGCTGGTGAAGATTTCTCAATCTCTATTCCATTCATTGCGTTCCCAAAACCAACAGCTACATGGTATGCAAATGATCTCATTCTTGATGATGGAGATTCAAGAGTTTTCATTCAAACTGGTGATGACTATGCATCAATTGTTCTTAAGAATTCAAAACGTTCAGATTCTGGAGTTTATAAAATTCAAGTCAAGAATTCTTCTGGATTTGATACTGGAACTTTAAATGTTAGAGTTTTGGATCGTCCTTCACCACCAGAGAATTTGAGAGCTGAAGAATTTGCTGGAGAATGTCTTACACTTTCATGGTCTCCTCCAAAGGATAATGGTGGGGCAGATATCACTAATTATGTTGTTGAACGAAGAGAAGCAAAAACATCAGAATGGATTAAAGTATCATCATATGTTACATCAACATATTGTCGTGTACGTAATTTAACTGTTGGACGTGATTATGAATTCCGTGTTGTGGCTGAGAATCAATATGGAACATCAGATCCAGCACAGACAACTGAACCTGTTAAAGCCAAACATCCATTTGATGTTCCTGGACCACCTGGAGCACCTCGTTCAATTGAGACGACAGAAGATTCAATTACACTCACATGGACTAAACCAAGAAATGATGGTGGCTCTGCTGTACGTGGCTATGTCATTGAAAAACGTATGAAGGGTGAAGATGTATGGACAAAGGCTTCACATCAAATCATCCCTGATCTTTCATATCGGGTAATAAATCTTCAAGATGGTAAAGAATATGAATTCCGTGTTGCTGCCATTAATGCTGCTGGACAAGGACAATGGAGTTCTGGATCAGATTATATTCTTTGTCAACCACCACCATGTGCTCCAAAGATTACATCCGATTTAAGTATTAGAGATATGACTGTTATTGCTGGAGAAGAATTTACAATCACTGTTCCATTCGTTGGATGTCCATTACCGAAAGTTACATGGACGGTGAATGCTGAAGAGATGTTTACAGATGATAGAATTAAATTTGATACAAAATCAGGATTTACCAAATATGTTAATAAATGTTGTCGACGATCTGACACGGGGAAATATACTATTCAATTGGTTAATACTGAGGGATCTGATACGGCATCATGCAAAGTTCTTGTTGTTGATAAACCAGGACCACCACAAGGACCTTTGGATATCTTTGATATTACACCTGAAACATGCAGTCTTAGTTGGAAACCTCCTCTTGATGATGGTAACAAACTTGAAATCTACCTTTTAAATTAGACTTTACAAATAATTTGTTTTAATACATTTTATAGGTGGAAGTGCCATTACAAATTACATCGTTGAGAAACTAGATGCATTTACAGGCGTTTGGATGAAAGTATCAAGTTTCGTCCGTGGATGTAACTACGATGTAATTGGCCTTGAACCAAATAAGAAATATAGTTTCCGAATTCGAGCAGAAAATCAATATGGAGTTAGTCAAGCACTTGAATCAGATCAAAGTATTACAGCCAAATTCCCATTCACTGTCCCAGATGCCCCAGGACAACCAAGAGTTATTGATTGGGATGCATCTTCTGCAACTATAACTTGGGATAAACCTTATAATGATGGTGGTTCAAAACTTCAAGGATACAAAGTGGAATATCGTGATGTAGCAGAGGATCATGATTGGAAAATGGCAAATGATTATCTTGTCAAAGATACAACTTATGTTGTTCATAATCTTATTCTTGGACATGAATACGAGTTTAGAATAAGGGCAAAGAATGCTGCAGGATTTAGTAAACCATCTCCTTCATCATCACACTTTAAGATGAAAGGTAAATTTGGAGTTCCATCACCACCCGGATCACCACAAGTTACCAAAGTTGGACGTGGATATGCTGAACTCAAATGGGAATTACCCAGATCTGATGGAGGTAATATGAGAAAAATATAAATATTTTAAAAAACATTTTTCTACTTTTTATTTTAATCTTATTACTTGTAGGATCCCGTATTGTTGGTTATATTGTTGAGAAACGTGAAGTATCAACTAGCATCTGGATCCGTTGTAATGAATACAATGTCACAGATCTTAACATGACAATAAGTGGTCTAACGGATGGACGAGAATATGAATTCCGTGTTTGTGCTGTAAATGCTGCTGGAAAATCAGAACCAGCAAATTGCGCTGCACCAGTTCGTATCCAGGAAGTTGCTGGCGGCCAAAGTCCAGAATTCTTGAAACCATTAACAAATACTTCTATTCCACGTGGAAAACAACTTGTTCTGGAATGTGAAGCTACAGGAAAACCAATGCCTACACCACGCTGGTTGAGGAATGGACGTGAAATTCAAATGTCTGTTAGGATTAAGCAGGAAGTTGATGGCGGTATTTTCCGTCTTATCATTACTGACATGCAAGATGGAGATGATGGAGATTATACTTGTCAAGCTAATAATCCTGTGGGACATTGTTATACCACTGCTAGAGTTAGGATTGGTGCACCTCCAAGAATTGATAGATGTCCACATGAATTGTATCTTCCAGAGAAGGAGAATATGAAGATCAAGGTGCGTTATGTGCTAATTCCATGTCATAGTAATTGTAACTTAATTTTCAATTTTTATAGTGTGTATACACTGGAGATCAACCAATGGAATTGAAGGTGACAAAGGATGGTGTAGAACTAACGGAAACTATTAGAATCAAAATCACAATATTCGATGAATACTTTGTCATCTTTATTAAAGAGTTGTGCAAAGAGGATGCTGGAAATTATACTTTAACTCTGAAGAACGAGAGTGGAAGTGTAACAGCATCATTTATCATTTACATAACTGGACTTCCAGGACCACCAATTGGACCGCTGGAACTTTCAGACATTTCCAAACATATGTGCACTCTTAAATGGAAACCTCCATCATATGACGGTAGACAATCATACCAACTTTTTCGAAAAGAATAGTTGTTGAATTTTTTTTAAATATTACAATTATTGGTTCAGGTGGTCGTAAAATCACTCACTATATCGTTGAGCGTCGTGACATCAGTAGCAGTCACTGGATTCAGGTCTCATCTCAGGTGAAATCCACAACATTCACTGTCCAAGGTCTTACAGAAGGTCAAGAGTACTTATTCCGAGTAATGGCGTGCAATGAAAATGGTCAAGGTCCACCATTAGAAGGTCAAAATCCCATCAAAGCTAAAGCACCATTCGATCCTCCATCACCACCTGGAGCTCCCAGTATTAAAGAAGTTGGTGGAGATTTTGTTCACCTCAGTTGGGATAAACCGGATTCAGATGGTGGTTCACGTATCTGTGGTTATTGGGTAGATAAACGAGAAGTAGGAACCGTAGCTTGGCAACGTGTCAATGCTTCAATATGTCTTCCCAATCAATTAAACGTTAGCAATCTAATTGAAGGACGAAGTTATGAATTCCGTGTAATAGCTGAGAACAGTGCTGGTCTATCGCATCCATCTCCATCATCATCCAGTGTTAAAGTATCAGATCCAAATGCAGCTGTTGCACCAGAAATTGTAATGCCATTAAAGAACGCAATGGCAACGGAGGGTAAAAATGCTCAATTCCAGTGTAACATTACTGGACAACCTCGTCCAACAGTGACATGGTATAAGGGAGCACGTGAAATCTCTCATGGTGGCAAATATCACATTAGTCATGATGGAGAAACCTACTCTCTAACCGTTTACGACGTCTTTGGAGAAGATGCTGATGAATATGTTTGTCGTGCAGTGAATAAAGCGGGTGCAAAATCAACTCGTGCTGAGTTAGTTATAATGACAGCTCCAAAACTTCATGTTCCACCAAGATTCCGTGACACAGCATACTTTGACAAAGGGGAGAATGTTGTTATTAAAATCCCATTTACAGGAGTACCTCGTCCTCGAATCACATGGTCAAAGGAAGGTGAAAAGATTGAAAGTGGTGCTCATTATCATGTTGAAGTTAAAGAACGACATGCTGTACTTACAATACGGGATGCTTCACAAATTGATAACGGACCATATTCAATAATAGCAGAGAATGATCTCGGAATGGATAGTGCTATATTAAAAATACAAATAAGTGATCGACCAAATCCACCAAGACATGTTATCGTTGAAAGTGTTGGAACTGATACACTTGTTGTAACATGGCAAGCACCATCATGGGATGGAGGCAGTTCTATAACAAATTATTTAGTAGAGAAACGAGAACATCCAATGACATCTTGGATCAGAGTGGGATTCACAAGACTGACAACTATTCAAGTTACTGGACTAAGTCCAGGACATCAGTATGAATTTAGAGTTTATGCAGAAAATGTTTATGGAAGAAGTGATGCCTCTGAGACAACTAATATTGTTACAACTAAAGATCTTGGAAAGAAACTTGCAAAAAAGAAAGAATATGAAGTTGATGCAACAGGGAAAAGAATTAGGGGACGATGTGACGATCGACCAAAGGATTATGACCAATATGTGTTCTCTATTTATTCCAAATATGTTCCTCAACCTGTGGAAATTAAGACGTCAAGTGTCTATGATTATTATGATATTTTGGAGGAAATCGGCACTGGCGCTTTTGGTGTTGTACATCGATGTCGGGAGAGAAAGACGTGAGTAAAATATCATGTCTACCTAATCAAAATTATATATTTATATAAATGTACGTCTCTATTTCTTTGCAGTGGTCATATCTTTGCTGCGAAATTTATTCCTGTATCACATGCCTTAGAGAAAGAATTAATACGAAGAGAAATTGACATAATGAATCAACTCCATCATCCTAAACTTATCAATCTACACGATGCATTTGAAGATGATGATGAAATGGTTCTCATCTATGAATTGTAAGGAAAATTAAAAATTAATTTAATTAATTAAATCATACTAAATTTAATATTTATATATGAAGCCTATCGGGTGGAGAGCTATTCGAAAGGATAACAGCAGAAGGTTATCAAATGTCCGAGGCTGAAGTTATCAATTACATGAGACAGATCTGTGAAGGCGTTAAACACATGCACGAAAGAAATATAATTCATCTAGGTGAACTTTTAGCAATTACTTTCTTGTACCCAATTGTTTTTAGAGTTAAATTAACATCCCCTTCATGTCTTTGTCTTCTTAGATATCAAACCAGAGAATATAATGTGTCAGACAAAATCAAGCACAAATGTTAAGTTGATAGACTTTGGTCTAGCAACTCGTCTCGATCCCAATGAAGTGGTCAAGATCTCAACAGGAACAGCAGAATTTGCAGCTCCAGAAATCGTAGAACGTGAACCCGTTGGTTTCTATACAGATATGTGGGCAGTTGGTGTTCTTGCATATGTTCTTCTCAGCGGACTTTCACCATTTGCTGGAGAAAATGATATCGAGACACTGAAGAATGTTAAAGCATGCGATTGGGACTTTGATGAGGAAACATTCGCTGGTTTGTTTTCCTTTTAATTAAAAACACATTATTGCATTTAAATTTTATATTTGCTAACGCTTATCCTATTTTTTTGAACTTTTAGTTGTATCAGATGAAGGAAAAGATTTTATTCGTCATTTACTAATCAAGAATAAAGAGAAACGAATGACAGCACACGAGTGTTTACAACACGCGTGGCTAACAGGAGATCATTCCGGTCGTGTGCAACCAATTGACAATTCACGATTCCTTGCTCTACGGGATAAAATCCGTGCTAAATACCCATTCTGGGACGATTGTCTACTTCCATTGGGTCATCTTGCGGAATACTCATCACTGAGAAAATTACAAGTTGAAAAATATAGAATACACGATGCTTATTTTGATCGTAGGCAAGCTGCTCCAAGATTTGTCATTAAACCAAGATCAACATTTACTTTCGAAGGTCAAAGTGCAAAATTCACATGTCGTGTTATTGCTATTGCTACACCAACACTCACTTGGTATCATAATAATTCTGAACTAAGACAGAGTGTGAAATTCATGAAGAGATATCAAGGAGAAGATTATACATTTGTTATTAATCGTGTCAAATTAGAAGATCGTGGAGAATATGTTATTAGGGCTGAAAATCATTATGGATTCAGGGAAGAAGTTGTCTTCCTAAATGTCCAACGTACGTATTATAACCCTGCAATAATATTCATTCTTATTCTTAAAGGGATTCTTGAAAGTAAAATCTAATATTATTTCCTACAGCCGTGCCCAAAGAAGTACCTTTGTACAGACCAGAAGCAGCCCCAGTACGAAGGAGACAACCCCTTGTACGTACATTATGGGCCGAAGAGCGAGATTCAGCGCCTTGCTTTACGTTCCATCTTCGACCTCGTGTTGTTCAGTTCCATCATCCTGCCTGTAAACTTCTATGTTGTCTCTCTGGAAAACCTACACCATCAGTACGAGATCATTTATTATTCTATTTCATTGATTAATTTAAATTATATAAATTTCAATTTAATTATAATTAATTAAATCTCAGGTAAAATGGTTCAAAGGAACACAAGAGCTGAGCCGTAATGATTACACAATTACTCATTCAGATGGTGTGGTAACACTGGAGATTCTCGACTGTAAACCTTCGGATTCAGGGAAATATCGATGTGTTGCAACAAATCATTTGGGAAGTGACGAAACCGTTTGTGTAGTTATTGTAGAAGGTGAAATATGGCATTCTTATACCTAAACATTAATATATCCCTTGAAATAACCCTTTCAACAACAACAACTATTTACAACTCTGCTATACATTTCCCATTCTCCATTATACTACAACACGTTATTTTTTTGAATTTTAAGCTATTTCAATTCTCATTTTAAAAACAAAAAGACCCTAAACTAAAAGTAAAGAGGGCAGGGGCGATTAATATATTGTAAAGATCAGAATCAAGAGCTAAATACTAATAATCTTTTAAGAAAAGGCAGTTTTAGGAACTCAGAACCATGTTTAAATTTAAACTCTCTCTCTCTCTATCCTCCTAAACTCTTTGTTAATTAATAATTATTGTTATTCATTATAATTAATTACGATACGAACTAACTTTCGACTCGACTTACTTTTAACTTATCTCTCTATCTCTCTCATTCTCATGACTCATATTTAATTGGTAGGATAAATATAATTAATTTATGATAAGTCTATTTGGAAACATACATATACTCAATATTCAATATATACTGTATAATATATATTATGAAGCTTTTTGATTTGATCCTCGCTCGCCGCTCTGCGCCTATCTGCCTAAATATCTGCCACCATAATTTGCGACAACGCAATATATATATAATAATTTCATCTTTTTTTACACTTTTTTGATAAAAAAGAACAAAAAACAACTGAAGCTTAAAACAAAAGCTTTTTTGTGAGACATTTTTAAGAGAAATTTTTAAGATTTGAAATGTTTTTAATTTTTCCGTTTTTGAAACTTTTCTTTTTGTCCCCAAAGAAATGAAATTCTTAAGCATTTTTTTTTAATTTTCACCATCACCAAAATTTTCCTAAAATATTTTCCCCGTTGCTTTACCTTATTTTATTTTTTTCTTGATTTCCTTGTTCATTTTTTCATATTTTCTATTTTCTCCTCTGATTGATTGAGATGACGTGTTTTATATTCTGCACAAAGAATTCCTTTTTCGCCTTTTTCGTAATGCACTTATCACTTTTTGTGTGCTTGCGTTTTATAATTCTTTCACTTTTGAATCTGCTGCATTCGCATTATTATATCCATTGACATACAACATGAAAATATTTGCTGGAGAGAACATTTCTTTTCTTGGCGTCATTGTGGTTGGGTCATATACACACATTTCCATAAAAATCCACTGCTGAAGACATGAGATGGGGGTGACGATGGGATGTCATGTAACAACCAAGGAAGCTCTTCTGTGCGATTTAATGCTGTAGATGAGAGTTGTGGTCATTGATTCCCGCTATAATTGCTTGCGCCCTTCTTGCTCGTACTGCCGCTCGCTGCTGTGCTGCTCTCTACTACTCTGACTATCACACTACCAGTACATGCCATGGACACTACTACTCTCTTCATGTTTCAAAAATTCAAACTTCCCGCAAACAAAAATCCCTGCGCGTTCAATTTCTTCTCTCTGTCGCTCACTCACTGAATTACTTTCCAGGGGATTCCTCGACTCCTGAACAGCATCAACTTGCCCATAATTTACTATATTCCGGAGGTAACATTTTCCTCTATCTACAAAACTGATCTTCAACAAACTTTGCATGTCACTACTTCATGTCGTTGTATGACGCTAACTTAAATGTCATTTGCCGTGAAACTGAAACTTTACACCTTTTGTTTTCCTTTACTTTTCTTCTTCCAAGCTGTTTTAAAAGTAAATTAAACGTATAAATTGTAGGTCAATTAGTGAGTAGTAAATAATTATCCAATTATAATAGTTGGTGCAGTTATAGCGATGATTTTAATAATCATTATAATTCATAATTCATCCCTTGGTTTTAATTTTCTCATAAAAACGTTAAAAAATATCGAATTGGAGTTTTTTTTCAATTAAAAACAGTTTTGAATTTGAATATTTGAACTTAAAAATGTATATTTTTCTTGAAGATTTTCTAATCATTATGGATTTAATTAGATCGGCGTTACATGCCTGAATCTCCGAGACCAAAGGAGACGCCGAAAATTACAAAACCTGCGGTTGAAGTACCACGCTCTTCTGGATCAACTTATGGCAGTCAAAAGGTAGAGATTCGAAAGGAAATAATAAAATTATATATGTATACTATATAAATGCTTATACGATTTAGGCTGCTGCAACAATAGGAATCACCGGAAGCTCCGTCAATGATGTCAAGAGTAGCTCAAGAACACCGAAACCATACGGGAAAACTTTAGATGCCGGAGGAAGTCCTTCAAGATCTAGATCCACGACGAAAGAACTTGATCGTAATAAAATAATAATAATGTGTCCTGGGTCTCTGAATCTGAATTCTCTGAATACTTGTTAAAATATAATCTCGTGTTGATTTTTCAGTGCCAGCAGATGAATCAATGTCAAAACCAGAAGTGTCCAAAGCTTTACCCCCTAGTCTATCAGTTAAGGATGGAGAGGCACTTGAAATTAGCTGTGAATTGAAAGGAGATCCTGAACCACAAGTCAGTTGGACAAAGAATGGTGAAGCACTCGTCTCATCTGATGCTGTTGCGCTGAAATATCGCGCACATGTTGCCACAATGACAATTCCTGAAGTATTCCCTGAGGATGAAGGCACTTATGTTTGCACTGCTACCAACTCAGTGGGAAAAGTTCAGACTACCTGCTCACTTAAAGTTTTACGTAAGTTTTATTTAAAAAATAGTTTCATTTTTAATTTACTTTGACACGTAATTTAGCCATGGAAGGAGGGGCGAAGGGGGCAAAGGGCTCTGGGGACAATGCTCCAGTTATTGTAGATCATTTACAATCAGCAGTAGTAAAGGATGGAGAGCCTGTAAATCTTTCTTGTCGAATTATTGGTAATTCTAAAGACTTTTAAGATGATCAATTTCTTTCTATCTAACCGTATTGCAATATTGTGATTTAGGTGCGGATAAATTTGACGTAGTATGGTTACATAATGATAAAGAGATCAAACCAAGTAAGGACTTTCAATATGACTCTGAGGGCGACAAAAGAATTCTCAGAATATCAGAAATATTCCCCGAAGACTCTGGAACGTACACTTGTGAAGCTTTCAACGACGCTGGAGAGGCCTTTAGCTCATGTACCCTCAGTGTTCAAGGTTAGAATCCATCATGACCTTGTGACCTGATATGACCAAATAATGCATAAATTAATTGATTCTTATACAGTTCCAAACGAAGAACAAAAGAGTCCGAGTTTCAAGACATTCCCACGATCAGCGACGGTGAAAGAGGGTGAAAGTGTCACCTTCAGTTGTGAGATCGAGAAAGCCCCTCAATCAGGTAATTAAATATGAATAATAATAAGTAATTATAATTAACTATTATTTTAAATTTCATTTCTAATTTCTCCAGTGGAATGGTCAAAGGACGGCAAGCTATTAACAGAGTCAGCCAAAGTGCATTTGAATAGTTCTGGAAAATGTAAATTTACGCTGGAGATAACAAACTGCTCAGCCAGTGATGTTGGTCAATATGGAGTGAAAGTGGTTGGGAAAAAGGGCGAATCCCTAGCTGGATTTGCAAATAATGTCGTCCCCCCTTCCACACCCCTTTAGAGATAATAATCATACGCCCTTCCTTCTACGCCCCAACCCCCCTTAATCTAGTATAATTATATATAATAGCTATTACATTAATTAAGAGATTTAATGACGATTATGATGCAACACTACTACTACTATTATTTTAATTAATTTTAATTAGGAGACAATTGTTTTAATTTACATGTATAAAAATACTACTGCCACTTTCTATAATTTAAAGTTGTATTCAAAAGATGCTCACACGACTACTCTCACAGAATTGGAATACAGAGATGCAACAGAACAAGAATGAAATGAATATGTGTGAATGATGTAAATGAATTGTATTTATTGAATATCCCACATCAATTAAAATCCCTCCACAATTAATTTCTAATTTATACTTTTAATTATAATATAAATTTAAATATAATTAGTCTTCTTTGTGTGATGGATGTGGTGGATGAAGGCTTTATGTTCTGTATAACACATTTAAATATATTTATTACTACTCAAACTACTTATCAACTCATCTAAACAAAAAAATCCAATTTCAAGATTTATAATTATTAATTAAGAGTTCTCTTTTTACTCGCGTGTTCTACTCTGTTTTGTCCTCTTGTGTCTGAACAACTAAAAATTACTGACTGGGATAATGCACTGGGCGAATACTACTTCTTCTACGATGACACGAGACGATATGACACACGAAGAGAGAAAGAAAACCTTATTACAATAATTAAATCGCCATAAGAGGGAAATTCAAAATAATACAATATATACCATACCACGCACGATCATACGAATATTACACAGAGGAAGAAGATGTTGAAACCTTTTAAAATTAAACTTGGAAGAATTTTATAGGCCAACGTATATATAAATATATAGGATAGGATATCATATAAGATTAATTGTAATTTTGCTAAGTTAACTCTTAATTAATAGTACATAGGTATCTATAGTGAGTTAATATATAATCAAATGATGTGGTGCTATATTACATAAATATCTGTGGACTATTATTCTCTAATTTTCCGGAAAATCTGCTATGTATGCACATTTCAATATTTCAAACTTCAGAAAGTAAATCTCTAATTGTATTTAATTCGACATTGTATCTACACAGGATAAGTATGAGTGGAAATTAAAAGCAACACAAGCCATGCTATGTGTGAATCAATAAATTATACCCATCATGTAAATACA
>JAQFZB010000077.1:0-39365 GCA_034695165.1 Desoria trispinata
TAGAAAACGCTTAAGAAAATTCTCTCGTTACTCCCTGTTGTTTTGGCGCCAAATTGGTAGATCATTTCTTTTCGGTTTTTCCATTTTAAATTTTATAATGAACAAATAAATTAATTAGTGTAAACTTGACGAAATTTATTTGAAGTACAATTAAATCTTATTTTCCCTATAAAGTAATAATTAAAGATTTACAGTGAAACTGACTATTTAATCAATCAGTCTCAATACCTACACGGCTTCACATTTTCGTTACCAAATTTGACTTTTGACTTTGACTCTTCTGAATTCTATAACTCGAAAGAAAAATTGCCAAATAAGCTAATCATTTAATAGTATGGGGGAGACAATTGCTGCTGGGGGTTTCGAAGATACTGAGTTCAATGAATTGGAGAACCGTGGATTCATCAATAAATTCAAGTCCCTAGCAAAACTATCATTCATTGCAGGTTGCTATGCTGCTGCCTTAATATCGTTGGCACAATTTGGATTTTGGCTTGTTGAAATTCCAAAGTTCCACCAGATTATAGTACCGACGGATTTTATTAGTAAGAATTTAAAAACCAATTATTTTTTAGTAATGTATTATATAAATGATTAATTTGTAACCTATAGCTTGGTTGCAAGAAAAGAGCCGATATGGCGTATGGTGGGATATGGTGACGGTGGCAAGTTTGCGAAATATGGGACTATTGCTGGCTTTTTGGGCTCAACACACTTTAATGTCACAACGATTTATTGGTGGCACATCGTACTGGATGCAGACCCATTATGTATACAAAATGGATCGTCCATTATATATCTTGGCAACCGCAATAGTTTTACAGGTAGGTAGACGCTGAAATTTTTCATCCAATTTGCTAACACTTTAAACATGGACACTTTGTTGTAAACAGGGAATCTTGCGTCTTTGGCAACCAGTTCCAGTGACTATTTGGTCAATTGATGTAATAAACGATTATTTCGTTTATGTTCACATCTTCGCTTGGATATCTTTATATGGAATGAGTCTTATGTTGGATCTTCCAGAAATGGCTGGTTTCAATCAGGTAAGTTTACATCTCTGTTGTCATGTGCTAATATTTTTCTAAGATTATTAAAACTAAATAATTGCCAGGTCGTCATTACTAGCCCTACTTTGGTTAAAAAGTCTCCAGATCTACAAATTATGTACAAAACTCAAAGACATATGGGTTTTTTACCGTTTATTATCATGTTACTTGTCCATCCGCAGATGACGTAAGTTATCACTTGCAATTATTCAACATGATTTGATCAATCAGAATGTAAATTTTGCATATTTTTTTCTCATTGAATCAGTTTGGATCGGTTTTTATTGACGGCGTGCACAATTTGTTACACGTATGTTTGTTGGCAGTCACCCGGCTGCTATGCCTATGCTTGCAGGATGAAACAGCTAAAGAAAGGACGACAGGAATAAAGACGACGACAAAGATTCCGTACCAAAGTGTAAATATAATCCTTCAGATATCAATTCAACATTGGAAAAGCAATTAAAGCATATGCTATTTTTGCTGATCTGACGTTTTACGAGATGTTAGACTATAAATTTACAAGGAGACCAATTACTGTGTAATGAATTATTTAAGTTGGTGAATTACTGTTATATGATCTCTACATAATTCATATTTTTGACTAACAAATATGTACAATAAGGTTACCGTTTCACTGTTACTAATTGTGTTCAATTTGCCATTATATTGTGTTGAAACTACACACATTATGGAGCCCACATTAAAGCTATATTTTACTTATAATTTATTTTTATATTAAAATCATAAAAATTTATCAAAATAACCCTCCGATCTATAAAATCTGGTTCCATGAATTGGTTTGATAAGATGTTAGTTTAGGTTTATTTTAATGCTTGTAAATATTCAATATTCGGATGTCTCTCTGAATGTTTTGTCAAATATCTAACAAAGAGTCGATCTCAACCTAAAAATATTATTGTAAACACGGTACCTTATCTAACTGAGATTCAATTGTTTTCTGTTCTCTTGAAGCGTGTAAAATTATACCTTGTGGGTAATAGTAATACTAGTATAGTTATTACTAATATTATTAACCAAAATATACTGTTAAACAATATGACGAGAACTATAACTAGATTATTTGGATTTTTTTCAAATGATCAAATAAACGCTTCGTACAATACATTTGCACACGTCTTTTTATTATTACTATTTAGCATTGTCAAAATATCAACATTTACTATCGATAATATCACTTTAAAAATTAACGATTTTGCATATACTTTATGATGAAACTTACCAAACGGAATAGTCATATTCTATGCATATAAAAAGTATTGAAATAGCGATTCTAGATCCACCTTAGATAGTCTTTATAGATTTGATAAATTGATAAATATATTCGTATTACTTGTTTAGATTAACAAAATCAAAATTATTTGCTGGATTCTCTCTTGTGCGATGTGTGTGAATGAGTAAATTGGAATAAAGATCAATTCTAATTATTTCTTAATTTTTGAGAAGTTTCAGGTACCACCAAATTATTAAATATGCTTAACATGATTTAATATGTTACTGTACAATTAATTTTCTGAGCAAGAATTTTATAATAAAGTGTAAAAAATCTTAAATTAATTATTAATTAATTAATTATAAATGGATGAGATATGAACAGTTCATTGTAGACCTTAAATTAAATTGAAATCATTCATTATAATTCCTGTGTAATACTAAAAAAACAACTGTTTGTTTCTTCATCAATGGACATCCGGTGGGGGTGGGGATAAATTGTTTGAATGTCCAAGATTTGAGGGTGTCGGACGATCTCTGCTTGAACGTTCCGGGGAAGATTGTGAGGATGTTTCTGTTCCACCTACTTCCGGACTTGTCGCATTAAAATCTGTCACAGTTGTGGCATCAATAGATGGCTTGTGTCCATCTCTTCGGTTCATCGAAGGAGTTGTTGAACTTTCATCGACGGATCTTTCAGACAAACTCTTTACCATCAAACTCACCTCGCGTAGACAACTGTTCATGTCCTCTAATTGATTCTTTATAAGAAGTATTTCCCGACTCATGTTATTATTGCCACGTTCACTACTACCCCTGAAGTCTTGCATCAATTTTTCATTGCGTTTATCTACTTCAACGGTGTATCTGATTAATATGAATGTAAAATTTTAGTTTAAGAACTAAATCTTAACATTTCTATAGTTTTCTCAATGCGTCTTACTTGTCCATTCGTGACTTGAGCTTCTGTAGAAGATCATCCGCAATTTCGTTTGTAGTTCGAGCTGCTTGATTTAAGAGTTTTGAAACACTAGCGTCATTGTCCTCGGAAGAGGAATGAATTTGTTGAGAAATGACATTTGCATTGGATGCATCCATTTTACGAGTATGCTGAGAAATGACAATCTCTAATGCATCCTTCCCCAGTTTCCCGTGGTCTTTTAGATTTGGAAATATCACACCTTTTCTTTGATGCAGGGATTTGAAATCTCGCATTCCAAACTGAGGATAAAGCAAACTTCTATGTTGTAGAGCATCTTCTAATTGACTAGCAACCTATTTAAGTAATAAAATTTGGCGTCATTTTATACTTTCAAATATTAATTTATTTTTTACCTTAACTTGTTGAACGAGTTGCATGTACTCTCCTTCTCTTTGCATGCTTGCAATATCAGAAACGGCCAAGGCAATTAATAGACACATCAAAATGACGGATATGAATATAATAAACAATGCGAACATAAGATGACTCGTCTGAAAAGCACACAAGAAGGGAATTAATTTAATTCACATCGCTTTAGCATTCGCAGAGATCAGTTTCGTTAAAAGAATCATACCACAGGGACGATGTAAGTGCCATCATTTTCAATAAATGTTCTCACTAACTCTATTTCTCCTATCATCATGGCAAAAGTCTACGAGCATTAAAACGAAGAGTAGTAAACATGGAATGAATTGATACATGAATTGATAAATACACCAAGTATCAACATAATATGTCATTGCAATATGATACATGATGATATGATACCTTCAGGAAGGTGAATCCGACGCTATCGAACTCTTTTTGAGAACGGAAGAGGAAATGAAGAGTGAGACTGAATGCGAAGAGGAGGCCCAAATAAGTGAAAATACATTTAAGAATATTCACCTATCGTATAAAAAGCACAATACATCGTTTTAGCAAAATTCCATGTTTCATAATAATCTTTTTATTGTGTGATATTCACCGCAACAGCTGCAAACATCCGAATGTATACTCCAAAGACGGGTATTTTGCCGTACAATGTCACCTAGCACGCAAACCATTAATAAACATCATATTCAATAAATCGATGTTCTATACTAGCACACAACCAACTACTTTATCTAAGGATTATCAAAATTACTTTGTACATGAAATGAAATTAATGTCTAATTCATAATAGAAATATTATCAAAAGCTCATCATGCTTACTTGTATGGTCCAACCTACAATGAGACATACTGCTGCAAAGTGGTCCCGTGCATTTATAAAGCTTTGAACACCGCATTCAGCGAGACTCAGCATCGCGACAGAGAAGACAAGAACTAATTCTAATAAGTTCTCTACCTGTTGTTGGTGTCATAATCTCACAATTAATCCCCAATGTAAGTAAACCATGAATGTACTATCTTATAATATCTTATAATATAAGGTTGCACTCACTTGGACCACATAATGAAGTGGAGCTTGAAGAAGTTGTACCATTTCTCGAATTCCTAAACACGCAGTAAGAATCCACAAAATGACCCATACAACAATATTCCTTGTAGTGTCCATACAGTAGTAGTTTGACCTATTATGTATATGTGCCCTTTCAGGATCAACTATTTCGTTATGTATATTATTGATATCGGTAGCATTATTATCAGCATGTTCTGCTTGCGCTGAATCATCTTCATACTCCATAAAAATAACTGCTGTAAGGAAGGCTAAAAAGACGGCAAAAAGTAGCATATCTAGGTATAAATACCACTTTACTTTTTTCCACTTTAGTCTTAATAAACTTTCACAGACAGGATGACTAAGGATGCTACTGTCTTTACAACGAGTGAGTCCATGTAAAACTCCCATTTCTTGAAGGATGGATTCTGTCTCATCCCGATATTGCATCATTTGCAGTTTATCATCGAGAATGTCTTTTGGATAAAATGTTAAGCAGGTGTAATCAAACTGAATGTAGAAATGTTTCGATTCTGGATCGCAAGTGTCGATATTTGATGATACACATTTATCAAGAAAATTGCGAATTAAAGAAGGAAATTTACGACCCATCACAAGCATCGATACTCCGTCCATCATATCTGCTCCAAGTTCGTGAAGAATGGTGCACGCTTCTGGAGATCCCGTCTATAAATGAAAACATGTATATACTATATAGCACATGTTTTCATTATTTTATATATTCATGCTTTCCTTTCTTCATATTCATAATTTTTACCAAGTGCATAAATAGATTTACCTGGACAGCGTAATATAGTGCAGTTTTTCCATCATTGTCCATTGCATTAATTGTTATTCCTGCTGCAATTAGACGTCGGAATGTTGCTCCCATTTTTTTATGATCAGAAACAATGCCTTCAGATGTTTCTGCAGCGTGATGAAGTGCAGTTTTACCAACACTATCTTTGGCGTGTATATCTGCACCAAATTGCAGCAGTATCTATGAAAATATAAAATGTTCTGCATCTTACTTTCACTAAGGGGCAAGTAGAGAAAATACTAGCCGATTGAAAGTCATAAAATTCATCAATTATATTAACATGCACAATGCTATTACTTCAATATGTGATCCCTTAATACAAGGGATTGAATGTATCTTATAAATAATTGTCAATAATTAAGTTGTGTACAAAGACTGCTCGACATGCGTTATGCCTCACGTTATCCCGTTCAATTATAGGAATCAAACTGAATACTTGTGTTCTCAGCACTTTGCACTGTTAATATGTTGACCTAATAGTAATAGTAATTATAATTTACAATTCTGGATTGAGAGTGATGGTTGTGAAAAATCAATAGAAGGGACTTATAAATAATTCCTATGAATGACTGGGGTTGTCTGTGTTCATTTTCATGCAAATCAACTCAACAACTAACATTATTGTGGCATTGCTTATTCCAACAAAATATCGAACTTCCAACTCAAATGTCCCAATTGAATAATACTGTCAAAAACATGAAGCATTTCGACGCTGCTTACCTCGATGCTCCAAATGTCGTCCACTCGTGCTGCCTAAACCATATAAAACTCTTTAATTATTCAGTCCTCACTTCTACTTTCTAAATCAGAACACATTGTCCAAACGTTATAAAAGCAATTTGTAGTGCTAATCCATTTTATACCATCCTCATTCGTGAGAATGCTAAAAAATTGCAAATAAATGCCATGGAAAATAATAAAGTTAAACTTGTACCATGTGTAGCGGTGTCATTTTTTGTTTATCTCTGGCATTTACATCACATCCAGCACCTGCTAGGATTCGACAACACTCTGACTGTCCTATTACAGGATTTATTGACAACAAATAAATTAAAGAAATGGCCTATCAAATGACTTTTGGAAGCATTGATTCAAAACAACATACCAGATCCCGCAGCGTAGTGCAAACTAGTAGCACCAAATTTGTTTACAGCATGAATATCAACTTTGTAGCTGAGCAATAGCTGTACAATGTCTGCTGAAGTCGCTGCAGCATACAATAGGGGCGTTCTTTCCAAAGCCGTATCAGGTTGATCTTTCTGTGCCCCATTCTCCAATAATAACTTTGCCTAATTCCAAAAGTTATTGAAACTTTTAAAATGACTTTGAGTTTTATATGTGCCATTATCTCAAATCTTCAATGTTTGTTATTATTTACGATTTCTGAGAAGCCGAAAAATGCCGCAACATGCAATGGCCATCTTCCTTTGTCATCACAAACAGCATTTGTGTCAACTCCAGCTTTCAAAATTCGCTTTACTTTCTCAATTTTATTGTGCTCCACCGCAATAATGAGTTCGGAACGAAGAGCACTTGTATCTACAACTGCTCCTAAGATTCAAAGATTTCAAGTTGTTTCTATTGATACTTTTTGACATGGAAAAAAGTAAAATGATTACCAGGGATGGCAATATCCGATGGTGTTTTCTTTGAACGTTTGTTAGCTGTGGTTGGTTGTCCCACCAAAGAACCATTTGGTTTACTTTTATTATCCATGTCTAGAAATTATGAGAGAAGTGATGATTCTTATAACTGCCATGTTAATTGATTGTAATATAATTGCTTCTTTAATTTAAATACCAGATTGATGATGTTGGTTGGTCTGGTTGATCTGTGGTCCACCATTATTTTCTTTATTTTGATTTATAGAGACATTCTGTCCTGCTGCTGGGGGAAGCTTCCCTTCCCCTTGCTCCCCAAAAGTTTCAAAAGAATTTACAAATTGATCTAATGTCTCTAGTTCAAGTCGTGCTAATTCTTCATCAATATCTATTGCCACTAAGCTATCTTTCTTCTTTCCTTTAGTAGTAGTACTGTTTACTTGTTGCGAATTTTGGGGCAAGTTGGAATTTTTCGCGTTTTCCTGCGAATTTGTGGCCTTAGACCCTGGTCGCTCTGACGACATCACTCAAAAAATGAATTCCTAGACATTGTTTACTGCCATAGGTTCTACGGGCAACTGACACCATTCTCAACGACATTAAAGTAAAGATAGGAGAGAGAAAAATTTCATGCGCTCTAAAGTAAAACCCATTCGATTTTCTCACCATAATACGATGGACGAACACAATACTTTTACTTTCCCATCCAAATGACTTTTAATGGACAATGAAACAACTCCCATGTATAACTTTGAAAGTAGGCTTTATCAAATTGAGTTCATAGAGGTAATTTAGTGAAATGACTTTGACTTTTCCCATCCACTACAAGAGTTAAATTTGCATTTTATTCTGATTCTCAAAAGCACTTTTTCCGATGACCTACTAATAAAACCGAAAATGGTTTTTTCTAGAGCTTCTCCAGAGGGAAACTTTCGCGTGTTGTTTCGCATAGTAGTGTTATCTTTTAAAATATTACAAATATTCGGTAGCCAAGAAATCATGGGGTAACTTATGCATATGCCACCGAATGAATTTTAAATTGTCTTAAACTCTTTTAATTGCAAGATGATTTTGTTCCAATTTGATTTTTAAACAATTCTGTTTACAGTTTTCTATCATGTTTTATAAATCCATGAACTTCGGACACTTTATTGAGAAGAACAAGGAGAACATTGTTCTAATTGTTTTGGTTTAATGTTGCAACTGAAAGATAGAAACAAAAGATACATTGAATATGAACATGTCACAAACTAAAGAGTCGTTCAGTTTTTATATTGAATAAAATTGTAGTTATCGACCGTCTAAAATCATTAAACAGTAGGAGTTTGTGCGGTTAAACCCACAAAATCAATCTATATTCTAATATGAATAAAGCAAGCAATAAGGTGCACACATTCACCGTTTTTGAGTTTAAATTAAATTATTTTCTAACTTCTAAGCTGCAAACTCATGGACATCATGGGCAATTATAAAAATCTATTTATTTACTATAAACACAAATTTAATTAGCGATGATTCCAATTATTATGCCTTCCTTTAAGGTTGCATATGAGAGAGAAATGCAAATTAAACAAATGTAATTCTTTTGTAATTTGAGAAAAAAATATCTTCAATGGAGTAATTTTATTATCATTGTTATGTATTATTGTATTATGTATTTTTATATAATAATTATTGTATAGGATTTGAAGGATTTCAACTTGATCACAAATAACAGAATGTTAAACCATCCTATAAAGAAATATTATGTAAAACAGATCGAAGAAGATTATATAACGTCATAGTATATTATATATATATATATCCATATATATTATATTAGTATGTTATTTACGATACACGATTGATTTGTGGCAATAACAATTACAATGTTAATTACTTGATAATTTCATAAATTACTGTCATCGTCCCACATTTTATATTTCGAGAACATGTGAATTGCATTTATGACGGAGGGTTATCGGACATGATATTTGTTGATGGTGGGACTTAACACGTTAATAGCATATATGCGAAAGTTCAAACTCTGTAACTTAACAAATCTGTATTTGCAATATGACCGCAGTACCAATATAGCACCAGAAGAACTTTTCAGAACATTTTACATCATTTTGATTTAGATAGCTAACGTACTTTAATATATATATATATATATATATATTAATGAGAATAAGGTCCCTGCAACTCAAATGCCTATTTATAATCTATATCTATGTATTATCTTATCATTGTGCTCATGCGGGTAATTGGAAATTAAATGCGCTAGATTTGTGCATAGATCACATTGATCGTCGTATGCCAGATAAGAACTAGCAGAGCTTTAATAAATATAAATGATGAAAGTCGTCGAGTGTTTGCGAGATCGTCGTGATGAACAGAACCGGCTATTGTACACTTACGGTTATACGGACTAGAAATGTCATTTGTATTTCATTATTTGGATATATAATTATCTGTAAATAATATGGAAATAAAAGCTTAAATAGAGTGGACCTTATTTCGGTACTCTAATTCAGTTAGATGATTCAAATTAGAAACTAATGATTGTTTCTCGTTGAATGATTTTCTCTCACAATTGATTTCTTTTAAAACCTTATCCACATAATAATGAATGCTTCATTGGTTTATTTACCTACACATGAGTTTTAAGGAATGATCACCGCATATCCATTGGCTTTTCCCACTCCACCCACACATTCATTTGCAAATAATTTGTGATGCATTTAATATTGGAAATTCCTAACTTCAACTTTGTGGTCTGCCATGAGAATATCTCTAGTATAATAATTATAAGTTACGTGTTAAGTAATATCAGCTAATTGAGTCAAAGGTCACCGTCGGCTACAAAAAAAGGACCAGAGAGGACCAGATCAACGTTTACATGGTCTAAAGGCAACTCATCAATTTATCAATCAACATACACTATATGTAAAACTATAAAACTTATGTGGCTTAAATTATGATTAATCATTTTTAATCAATTTAATCATTGAGATCAAGCTATATTGTTATATTCCATCAAGTATCTCTGCCCTTTCTCAATGTTATCATCATTACGACTGAAGAATGAAACTCGTAAAAATCTCCCGCAAAGTCCTGTTCTGTCCTCATCATCGTGTTATATATGCCTCTAGAAATATAATTTGTCTGTATTAATGCAGAGGAAATTTTATCAATTCCTCATGTTATATATCACCCTGTCCGATATACTGCTAATTTTATTTCCAAACAGATATAATTTACTGATTGTGTACACCCTTGGCAATTTCTTGGGTTAATTGGGACATTTTAAAAGTGTAACTTGATTATAATAATCATAGTAAATAATAAAGATTAATAGATAAATGATATGGTGTTTGTTGATGATTATTACACTGATCCTAGCATCGAACAGAAAATTATAGTATATTCGTGGATGAGTTTACGACAAATTATCAGGCCCTGCTAGGAAAGAATTTATGCGTGCGCGCAATGAGAAAACGAGAACTCCAAGTTTAGGCAGAAATGGCCATGGTACAAACGTATATCATTGGTAAAGGAGTTGATGTATTAATCTTGAGCATTGCGCGCACAGATGTACTCATACTTCTATCCTATTGCAATAAGTCATCTCGGGAAAATGTTTTAAAACCAGGAACCGCTCCCCAGTTTCGATGTTAGGCCACCAAGTCCCTTTCCAACTACATTTTTCATTCCCCCTACCACACTTGATGTTGCTGTACTCAATTTGGCAACGTAATTATCATCATCTTGATGTCGAGGCATTGTGACCGTCTTTGGACGTCTATCTGTTTCATCTCCACCCTCACCACTAGATAAGAAAAAAATAAAAAATAAATTATATGCTATAGTTTTAAATTAAAATATTGAATGATTTAGTATAAAATAAACTCACTCTCCATCATCATCTCTTCGGGTTCCCATCGTTAGAGCACATGTTGCTTCTTCTGTGCTCATTCTTTGAGAGACAGTTTGATACGTTTTACTAATAAGCTTATCTTCAGTTACCCCTTGTAATTCGAAATCCGAGTATAATTTCTGAATAACAATTCAATTAGTCAACTTATAATCCTCATATATTATATTTTAAGTAAGCATACCTTCACAATGTGAGCTAGACAAGTGCACTGGTAGGGATGAAGGGTGTGATCCAATCTTTCAGATAACCACGTGCATAGCATATGCATTTGTGCCGTATACCATTGCTAACATATTTTTAATGGATACAAATTTTAAGTAAATGAGCCGATAACCGTAAAAGCCACCGACAAGATTTATAAAGTTAAGTATAACGACAAAAGTGTCAGCGATGAAAACGTGACAAGAAATAAATTGTGAATATTTTTATGAAATAACGGATTTCGCCGGTTATGACTGATTTTACCGAACGTTTGACCCTACGTCAAGATTTCAAATTGATTTTTTCCAGTTCATTAGGAATAACGTTTTGATGTTTCTGCTTTGTTAGCTTATTTGTGACTAATTGTAACACTGACACTTTTGTTTCGAATTTAAATAATCCAGATGAATACTATAGAAAAAAATATATACCTCAAAAAAATTAAGGATCCACAATTCGTCTACAACTTTTCCACGAATTTGGTCCATACAATTCCGTGTAAAATTGACATATGCTTGACCGATTTCTTTTCCAGATCCAGAGACATTCTAGGGAAGAAATACGATTGATGCAGACATTAATTATTATTACATAAATTATATGCTATGCTGTAATATATAGCATACAGTGAAACTAAGGAGAGATCCAATAATGCTGCCTTCATCATATCTTCCGAGTTTTGACACAGTACTTTCTAAAACGGAGACAAGCTTTGCAATAAGTCCTTGGGTCATCCCACCAGACGTTTTTTCAATGAGATCATCTATCTTTGTGTGGTACTGATGCTAGAAATGAATTGAGTTATTGTATTTAGTGGGATATTTAAAACATTCTAGCCCTGAGACGAATTGACTTACAACGTCAATCCCATCTACGGCGCAAAGCTTGAAGGACTGATTCTTGGCATCTAGAATAACATTTATCATGGCACACATCTCTGTGGGTATGATATAATCTGTTGAGACAAAAGGAATGCTCTTCTTCAACCACGTTTGAAAAGCAGTCTCGGTTCTCTGAATACAGGACTCAATCATATCACAGGCCATAAGCTTTAATCGTTGCTCCAAATGGTTTCCAAACTCAGGATTTGGCCAATGAAGATCTCGTATGAATGCTTGTAAGGCATCCAATTTCCAAAATAAATCCTCCGATGTAGCACACCCATTTCTGTAAAAGCAGACTCCACAAATGGTAATCAATGTGAATTTACTAAATTTTTCCACTACAATCTACGAAGCCGCTACGAAGATTTCTAACTCTAATTATGCATCTAACTACTAAAGTTACCCTTTGAGCTCCCACCGTTCTTTCTCAAATCCTTTATGAATGGATTGAGCAATCGAAGATTCCATTAAATCCACATATCGAACCACCAGGGGTGCAAATGTGTCCTGAAGGTGCTGGTGAAATCTCCCGTTTTTCAGGTTGTCTGAGTTAATAATTAAAAAAAAACATAATATTATATGGCAATGAAAGAAGCGTCATTTTATTGCAAAGCATTCCTCAGGACATTATAAAATCCTCACCATCTGTGCGAAGGTAGTCATTGAGAATCTGAAACAGTGGAAAGGCATCCCAAGTATCCGGAGGTTGTTCTGCGAGCACTTGATCCATATCCACCGCAAATAAGGACCAGAAAATCTCTGCATGCTCCACGAGTAAGTCGCTGAACCACGCAAACGCCTAGAATGTTACATGACATGCATTAACTATTTTTAAAACCACTTTTCTATGAGGCTCAAACATTAGTCAAAATATTTCATGCTTCAAAGCACTCTTAAAATATTACTATAGTCATAATAATTGAATCAAATTGATTTAAAAAATATCGTCACTTCGGTCGCATGAGGATTCGTATTTATAATTCACAATTTCCCTGATCTCTGTTTAGAGTGCAGAGTACATTGCGATTAAATTTGTAAAAATTGAATACAAAAAGTCAACAGTGCATTATAATTTTTAAAAGTAACATGATTTCTTTTTTTAAGTATATCTACTTAATTATACTTATTTTGTTTTTTAGAGCAATTGTTAAAATAATGGCAGCGTCTGGGGCAAAATATTCAGCAGATGTGTCATTTTAGCAACTGCAAAGAAAGCAAAATTTTCCTCGTATTACAATATTACTACTATAGCTTACAGCAATGTGTCTAAGGTCAAATTTCGCTATATTGATATTTACGGTGTCGGTGTAGTAAGTTGTAAGCATTAAAAGGATCACTAAACTTGAAAGTATTTTATTGCTAAATGTATGGATTGTAATTTCGCCATGTTATTACGTGGTGTGATAATTTAATAAAAATTTTAGAGAAAATGACGCAAAGTATGGGTTGGCAATGTACATTTATTGGTGTCTGATAAAATAGCAATAATGATGGCGAGTAAAGCAGAATTGAAGAAAAGAATAATATTTGTAGTCAGACTTACTTTTTCCTGTAATCCATCATGTTATTGCATGGATAATAGGGAGAAAAGAAGGTGAGCAAACAATGCACGGATTTTAGAGGTACGTGGTACGTTACAAATACGTGATAAAACAGTAATCACACATCACATTCATACATTATAATTGGTACAAACTTAAAATACCACGAAACGAGCGTTACAATAATTACAATGATAATGAGCGTTTTAAAAATCAACTCAATTGTCAATTACAACTCATCATTAGGTATACCAGCATTTGACGACAATGATTATAGGGTATACAGATCAATCCACGCGAGAATTAAATTAGGGGACTCATAGAATTGAAATTAATAATTGCGTAATTCACCACAAAATATTGAGAGCAGCAAGTTTTAAGAACTGAATTTTAGATTTGGAGTTTTATAACTGAATGGAGACGAAACTTATCAAACATATAAACATTTAGAAAAAAACATGATAGAAAGCAACAAATTAATATAATAGATTGATAGATAGAAACACGTAATAGTAATATGTAATAAATTTTAAAACAAAAAGATTAAAAATACAGAAATAGTACACCGATTGATGATTAAAATACATTAAATGGGTACAAGTCAATTAGCAGCACTAAACACCGCATACAAAATACTTAAAAAGTGAAAATGAAAGAGGGATGAATTACTATATGGAAAGTGAAAGTAGTAGTGAAAGGGGGCAATATGAGACAAGTGTAAAAACGTTCTTGGGTTTTGGATAGCGTGTGATCATGTGACGAACGTGAGAAAGAATTTGGAAGCTCCATTATTATTTTCATTTTTAGAATTTATGGGCGTAGATGGGGTGTTTAATTTAAATCTTAAGTGGAATAATATCTTGCTTCCATGAAAAGAGATAAGATGAGTATGAATATGGATACTATATAATTGTGAACAATAATAGAAGGGGGCAAGATGATGGATATATAGTAATAATGAAGCAGATGAGAATGTGATGGTGATTGGGGAATAAAAAGTGATAATGTTTTTGATGATTTAATGTGACTCACCCCTTTACGAAAAACCTGCATGGAGAAAACAGACCAAGAGGATGAAGAGTATTAAGAGAAGGGGGTTTGTGTGGATTTTTGTAGCATTTTTTTGAGGAGAAACCAAATTGCCCAGCACAGCGCACGATACGAGAACGAACGGTACGAACGAACGAAGGGCACCATCGAGAGAACAGTCAAAGCACCACACAAAAAAAATCATCACATCAGACTCATTCACATTTTGAGAGAACATTCATTTCTACGACATTAAATAGCCCCACCCACATCATTTTTTTGTCTTTGCGCACTTCCTTTACATATCCAAAAGCGGATTCAAGGTCAGATATTTTTACCACTTTCCAGAATCAACATGACCTTAAATCTGCCATGATTTTACCACATTCAAAGAATGTGCTCTACTTCAATATGACTTTTTTGATTGATGGTCGGTCAACTAACTCAATGAGACTGATACTTTAATCAATACAAATTGATCTGAGGGATCAATTTTCTTTATCTTTTTATAGTTTTGAATTTGAACCTTATTAGCAGATACAAAGATATAAAATTAAAATTTTCTACAACTATCATTCTGAAAAATCCTCAAATTTTCTGACAGAACTGTTGCATTATTCCCCCTTGTATACAGATGAAGTTTTAATATATTTAAATGGGTTAAATACGTATACTTTTGAACAACATAAACGTTTCCAATAAGCTTTGGGAGGTATATAAAAGAGACATTACCTCGGCATAATGATCTTCATTTTGTTGCAGTAGATCCACACATAACTCCGACAAGTGAATGAGTTCTTCGAGTCTTCTGCTAGGAATTACTTGTTGAGTTTCGGGATCTAGTTCTTCTACAAGAAAAAAATGAATTACTTATCAAATTATTAATAAATTTCGTAATAATAATGGATGAAAACACGAAAAATACTAGAGGTATTGAGATAAAGTGAGGTGATTGATTAGTAATAATAATGTGTGTAGCATTAGAACTTACCATCAACTAGTTGGGAAGGACCTGAAGCAGAAGTAAGCATAATCGAAAATTTTTAAAAGGTAAAAAATAAGCATAATTACAAACTATTTTATGGAAACAAACACTAATTAATATATACCATCAAGTTTAGCTTCGTTGGACAGCTGAGTATAGTTAACAAGAGCTGCATTTTCCAGGCACTTTTTAATGACGGCTCGTGTCTCTTCTGGAGGAACAGGAGTAACAACATCTTTCATCAGAACCTGTCTCGCAAAATAACATTGTTGTATATAGTTCAAGGGGCAGGGGCAGGGGGGGATTAACGTTAACTCTTACTCTATCAAGGAGAGTGAGCGTGGCTTTAAGAGCACCTTCCGGACGTCCGAATGGAAAACAGTAACGAAACTTGGTAATTTGGTTCTCAAGAAGAATGCGAAGTCGTTCTTTGACTTCCTGGAACTTTTCCTTCTCATCGTGAGTTACTGTTCCCACACCATCCGGCCTGTTTCAATCCTCATATATTAGTAAATGAACTTTGTACATCCATTGATACTATAAATATGCCCATTACTATTTCATTGCCGTCTTTCTAAAAAGATTTTGCACACTTCCGAATAACTTTTATGCAATTCGCTTATATATGAAAATCCGTCAAAAACTACTAGAATAAATATAATTGTAAATATACTCGTCATTGCTAAGTCAACATTGAAATTACGAGTTATAAATGGAAAAATCTATAAAGTTGATTAGTAAGTAGACAACAAGCAGTCAGTACTTTTTATTTCAAGTCATGTCATTCTAAACATGAAGAATATATATATGAACTAGCAGAGCGTTATTCAATACAGCAAAATGAGGTCTCAAATTTCAATTTGTATATTTGTTCAATCAAATTCTTCATGAAAATTGAAACTCGCCTTTTCAAACGGATAATAAAAATATAATAATGAGTATAAATGTATAATAATTGATTAATAATGAAAAATACCACCACATTTAATAATTGTGGTCGTTAATATTTAATGCTCGGCAGAATTAGTCATGGGAATGTTGAATCCCAACTAGGGAATGATGATTGTTAAATTTCTATTCTATGTGCAGTAGGAATTGTGCATTTAAAAGAAGCCACCACAGAGGAGTTAGCCACGAACGTTATAATAAGGGATAGAAATCACCTTAATAGCTTTCATCTCACAACGTAACAACAGTAATAAATATAATAAACGAAGTGTCGACCCATTCCTCATTCTCATCATGCAGTGTGGCGATCTGGCGATAGTCCAGGTGTCCCCAAGTCAACGCATAAAGTCATTCATGAGAAGAAGGTAATAATAATAGTTGTAGAAATTTGTAAAAATTCAAGACTTTGCCATAATAATCATGCAAAATAGAAAAGATTTATCTGTATGGATCTAGACTATAGAAAGACGGCATTCACTCGAGGTGTCTAAAATAGTAGTATTAGGTGAATTCCATTGGTCATAAATGACTCTGTAGCTGTGTTCTGGGAGTAACATTTTGTACAGCAATGGGCACATTTCATGAAAAATATAAGACAATACAAAACATTACAGCCAAGTAGTTTTTAAGAAGCCGAAAGGAGACCGCTTGACACAGAATCACTTAAAAAATCTAAAAAATGTGTGAGAGATGAGTTGGAGATTCATACATGTCTGACCTGTTCCCGTGTACATGGGACGCACAAAATGCGAATGAGTAATGAATCAATGTTGGGTCGATTAGGAGACCTCGTTCTGCTCTGTCCAAGAGGTCACTCAGGTATACTAAATGTCGGTAACATCCGCGAACTCCATATCGGGCACAGTACTCATCCAGTACAAATAATTGTCCTGGACTAAACCAACCCTGCGAAACAATACACAGTACTTCTTGGCATCTACAACTACCTCTCAGCATCAACACCAGGACCAACACACTTACCAGTGAACAATATGGGTCTCCCAGTCGGAAATCTAATGTGAGTGTTTGCAAATATTTAAATAGATTATGATGATCGAATTTGCAGGGGTCGGCCGAAATGTACTCTTCCATTCCATGTTTTCGTGCTCGATCAGCGTCTGAAATATTTTACTAAATTATGACAATTAAGAGTTTCCAAATACCATAGCTTGTCGTATAAAATGAGATCGTGACCTCCTTGTAATTTTGAAATTGTAGAGTTTTTAGCAGCAGGGGTCAAAGGTGGAGCGGGTTTATGCGCTTGTCCCGTTGCCCGGTACATTGCCATGACCCACAAATGACTTTCGTTTTCATCATCACAGGCGTATAGAACACTGTCTCCGTCCTTGACTGCATTGAAAAAATAACGGCCTCCTTCCAAGTCTATTAAAATAATACATGAATTGAGCGTCTTATTATTTACAAAAAATCTAAATTAGTACTTACCCATTCCAACCATTAGATTTGCTGTAAAAATAAATATATGTTCAATTCAACCGTATTCATAAATATATCAATCATCAACCAACATGTATTAATGGAGTAATATAATATTGGATAATTGCTCACCACTAGCCGCTTCGATGTAGTCAACGGTGTAACCATCTAGTTGGAGCATTTCTGTAGGTTCTGATTTTTTCTCTTTATAAGAGCACATTGCAAAGGTATATTGCGATACTTGGACTAAAATAAAATATCTTTTTTTCCACTTTTTCCATACACCTTTCCCTAATGCATATAAATGTCTGGAGGAACAAAAAAGTTTATTATGGTAAAATTACAAAGGATTTCAAGATTGTGCAAGTATCTGATGTTACCCGCAGTGTTTCATATTCAACGGCTTATCCATTCGACAAGCAATTTTAATACGCAGATCTTGATCTGCTGCACTTTTTGGGACTGTCATCTTATGCCATTCTGGGGCCTATTGATGAAAAACATTTTACGGTGTGTTTGATAAGCATGCACTATCTTAGAATAGTTTGAATGAATACCTTCGATGATAATGGTGTGGGTCTGAGAACAACTTTCCCTAGCTCTTTATCTTCTAATGCTAACATTCCAGGATTTTCAGTGTACAATTTGACTTTAACTGCGGGGAGGGGGTGATTCGTGGTGAAATCTCCTTGGGTATCCCACCTTCATTAGATTGTTAAGAAAATTCTTAATTAGTACCCATAATTAGATGTTTAAATGCAAAGATCTACATTGGTTTCGAGGCTTCAGCTTGATCTGTTTGTAATTTTTCACCTCCCTCGACCTCCATTGTGCAGTATACTATGCGATTAGGAGCTAGAGATTTTAGGCCTTTCACTTCCATTACAACAACCTGAAAGTGACATTATAAAAATAAATTGTCACGAAGATTGAAAATAGATAGTAAAAAAACGGCATAAAAGGTATATGTGTTATTATGCGTATGAATGATTACTTCTAAAGTGAAAGTGAGGACGACGTCCATTTTGCATAACTGCGTGTCTCCATCCCCGGAGTCCCCCTCCAGTCTGGCTAAAGACAGCTGCGACCTGGACCATCATGAGAAAGAAAGCAAAAAGACTGACAAATTTTTTGTCTTTGACAAGTGCACTGTACACCTAATACAATTACAATCACGAACAGTACATGACAATTAGGGATCATGACCCATAATTTACTGTGAGGTAACATAGGTCGTGACACATACACTATTTATATATGAATAGTACTATATGTAAATAGGCAAATATAGCACAGCAGTAGCTCAGAGCAGCGGATTGTAATAGTACATACAAGAGAGAAATAGAGAGAATGAGAATAAAATAGAAAAGTACAACACTGAAATATAGATGAAGAGGAGGTTTATAGCGGGGGAACACTCATACGCTGCGCGGCGGCGTCCATTGATGAGAAAAATGAGATAATTACCTTAACACTGAGCTTCTCCTGATCATGGGCCAAAGTAAATACAAAACATGGCACAGTTACAACAGAAAGAAAAGAGGTTTTAGTACAGCATGCCTAAATCTCGTTTAATGGTTAATTTTATATACGAATTTTTCATATATTTAGGAGAAACCCTCTCGAGAGAGCGAAATATTTCGTCTCAGCTTACCTATTATTATATTTTTTCAATTTCGGAAGGCCGTATTTTGAATCTGTTGAGCTTTTTGACACTGGAAGGGACTCCAGATTTGCCATCAATTGATTTATCGCAGCTCGACACTCTTCGATGTATAGCAGCTCCATCTCCTTCAGAACAAATCGGGGCATCAATTTTCTATTGCGCTCCATGTCAGAAACCTTCTGACGACGTCCATCTAGTTCTCGACGGATTGCAGCGGCTTGCTCGTCTGCTGAATCCAACTACAAAGCATTTATATGATTATTATTAAAAGTAATTTTATTTATATCATTCAAGCATTTGGAAGAATTTAAGAACCTGAAGGGCATTGTACAAAAGTTGATGTTCAAACTTCTTCACTCCAAGTATTTGTTGAAACATATCGTAGAGTTGTTCTTTAGATAAAATCAGCTCGGAGTGCAATGACTGTTGAAGTCTTGGTCGTTTGTTGTCTTCATCCCCTTTTAAAATACAGTCAAATTTTGCCATCCATGAAGCCAACACAGTTTCTTTGCTCAGACCATCAATTTCGGGCAATGATCTACACATATTTCAATTATATTGTTATTGATTATCAATTATCAAACAGAAATTGAACCCTGAAAATTATCGTTTCTATTAATGGACTACCTAACACGCTTCTCAACATTACTCTTGAAAACTTCTCTGAAGTCATGATGTGAACACGCTCCTGCTTGAACCATTCGTAAAACTCGCTCTGATTTGAGAAAGACTTCTGTATAGTTTAGAATGGCATTTTGAAAAGCTTCGTCTGCTGCTATTTGCGTGTCACCTTTCAGAAAACTCTAAAATGTCAATAAAAAAGATGAACATTTTAAGATATCCTTAAAGTTATTGAAAATCTGCATTTCAAATTAATAATATTCTGAGTTTCACCTGAAAACGGGATAAGATTGTATCCAATTGTGCTTTAGTGATTTTTGTATGTCTTTTAGTCATATCCGTTGGTTGCTTGGCATTAAATGGGTATGCTATACATCTCGAAATGAAGACGTATAATTGCAGGCGTGATTTTCTTTGCTCTTCTTCTCTCTCTTGTTTCTCCTAAGATTGTAGATTGAATAAATGAAGGCTTTCATTGAAAAATTGTGATGTTACCTGTGGATCTATTGAGTCAGTGACAGTTTTCTCAGAGACCAGAGACGGAGAAGGTGACGTGGGCCTCTGTAGAACAGTGCCACGCAAAGGCGTACCCCCGGAACTCATATTGCTTGCCCCTGACCCTGATCCCATGCTACTAGCCTGGCCAACATTAAGTGTATCTGATGATGTAGTACTGTTCGGTGATAGTGATCGATGTGACGCAGCATGATGGGGCACATCTAAACTTTCACGTTGTGGCTCTGAGTGCAAGTGACCCCTTTGATGATGATGAGATTGGGTCACAGGGGCCTCGTGACGTTGATCGTCATCACTATCATCCTCCGATGAACTTGGATCAATCATCTCTCACGGTTACTATAATTTTATATGTGCAAAATAATGAATATCTTTCTCTAAGTGAAATGAACGAATGACAAATATTGTCTTTTAAAGAAAGTGTTGCTCAATCTCTATAGTATTACTATATTATTCCACTATAAAGCGCAAATATAAATGTTCGGTAATCTGGCATAATCATTTCTATATATATATATGTAACGTATCTTAATAATATGCTAATTCTTTATAGTATCAATGATACAAAATTAACTCAGTGAATACGGTTTGTGAAGGAGAAAATAGACAAAAATGAGGAGAATAAATTCTCACGTTAACCTTAAGTGTTGAGTTGAAATAGCTATCGATTTTCTACATACACCAACTTTGTATTTTGAGATTCTATTATGAGTGAATAAAACTATCAAGTTATTATTATGTGTGGCTGTAATTTGTTAGTGGTACTCTGATAGCACTGGGTTAGTATTAGTTAGATGACTGATTTCTCTGACAAGTTTGAGGTAGAGAAACAGTATTATTCTCACAACTGAGACCTCAACAACCACAAGAACTTTTCTGCTTTGCTCGCATGAGTTGAAATACATTGCAATTGTATGCCTTCTTCCAGGCTATAATATAACTCTGGGTGGGGGAATAATGAAATTACGATATAATCGGAATATTTACTATAAGTAATGCACTAATAATAATAAAAACTGAAGTTATAGTATACGAGTCATTGATTTGTGCTTAATATTATCTGTAATTCATAATTGACACTCACTACAACACCGTATAATAAATTTCAATGTGGATGTGTGTATTCTTATTTACAAAGGTGTTTCATTTGTTTCTTCTGAGCACTCAATTAAATTCAGTAAGCAACAAAACGAAAACACTGCCACAATTCCGAACGTTGCACTTATATTGCGTTTAGCTCTTGTTGTTTGTATGACGACATGCAAATACTGCATTTTGCCTGCATTTATAAAATATAGTAATATTTTGTTGATATTACGAGTAGGGATAATCGATAGCACGCACTTTCTTCTCGGGTTGTATGGAGTTTTCTCTTTATTTTGACCTAATTAGAAGCTAATTTTACGAGAGAGATTAAATAGGAGTACATATAGCTAGTACAAGTACGGAAGTACACGTGTGTATGGCTCCGTGACAAATGAGAAAAAATACAATAAATAGGTAATTATAGATAAAGTATGATGTGAGACGCTTACTCTACTATTGGATGAGAACTTTGAACTTGTGACGATGATTCTCTGTGAGGGATGAACACTGAGATCACGTCCTTAAGCACAAGACGTCGCAAATGATTGAAGCCACATAGACACTTTTTGTTAGATTTTTCAACTGAATGTGATGAAGAATAAATCAATCAAGGCTAAAAATGGTAGCTGAGCTTAAAAAAATATGATCAAATGAATGCCATATCTTCCTGCTTGTTTTACAATGATGATGATATTTTTAAATTAGCGTAGATAAATGTGACTATATATATATTATAAGGATAAGTATTGACTGGCCGACACAGTGGTTTCTCCACACGTACGGTCAGGTGGGGTCTTCCACGAGGTAGTAATATATTATTGTATCCCTTAGGAGGGATTTTGTGTTGTGGAGTACATTTCGTCGCGCGCGTGCGACCTCACTAATCCTAAAGCTGCTATATCGCTGGAGTAAAGATAAAACTAGCAGGGATTTAATTTTCCTTATTTATTATCTTTTGGAAATAAATTGTTGTAAAACCTCAGGAGTGTATATGTTTCAGGAATTTCTCCTTGTGATGAGGTGAAAGTAAGTGGAGCGGTTGAGACTCTCTCTCTTCTTCTGGTACGGGAGAGATGGGTGGGCATAAGACTGATATTATAATATGCTAGCTAGTGTATATTGAATGTGTTTTCTCTGCCTATTGAAGTGGGACAATGAGGCCAAAATTTGTAGCACTTCCGCTCCCTCAACCCAGAAGAGTAGAGTGAGTCAGTAGGCATAGGCACTTTCACGATTTACCCTAAAATGGAGAAAGTGGGTTGGCATCCCCCCACCCTCTATAAGACGCATGGTCAATATCGCACTGACCTCCTCCCATCCACCACCAAAAACACTACTTTTACTCCTCTTATCCATCTCTCATATATATACTATCTTGCAGCTTCTTCTATTATACTCCACACTGGGCGGAAAAAAACTCTTGAAGGTCGCTTTCTTCTTCTCTGCTTTGCTCTATATTTCTCAAATTTATACCTTCTTCAATGCCAGCACTGAAAATGAAATCTGCACTACATATTCCACAGCAGCAATAGCACTCTCAGTTCAATAAACATCCCATTTTTATTATGTAATGTATATATGCGTATATATATTTATATATGTATACTATATATTATATACATTATATAGGTCAAATCAAATCAAAGACAATGCCATGTCTATGTCACCCATCCTTTTTTAACTTATGTATTATACCAGCAAATGTCATTCTCTCTTAAATCCAGACTATAGTAGAAAGTAATAAGAGAGTAAACTGAATTCCATTCCCAGCATCATGTAATCAAGGAGTATGTGTGTGGGAAGATACATAATAAAGAGAAGAACAAAGGCATCCAAGAATTTAATTATTAAATCCTTGTGATAAATGTTTTTGAGAAAGAATGCATATAATATACATTATGCATTCAAATATAGAGATTATTTAGACATGTAGAGAGGAGAGACGATGAATACCTCTTCGTTAATTCAGTTAGTTGGTAAGACAATTGACCACAATAAAACAGATGAGGGATGATTTCATTCGTCCATCCACCTTTTGAGATAGGAGAGAAAAGCAAAAGGTATTCTTATAAATGCAAAATCCGGTGGTTGGTTCTGGTCGATGGGGGTCTTGTACTTTCATTTGTTCCTACTACTAATCGTAAGTAGATAATAATAGTAGATAGGTAGCCCTTTGTATAAATGGAATGAAATGTTTGTGTGTATTGTGTCAAATAGAAGAGAATGAATTTGCATGGAATTCACATGGAGAAAATTGAGTGGGGACTTTCTCCTTGTTCTCTCATGGTATGTATAGTAGTATTAATATTATTATATAAGAACTACTATCGGATCATGGGATGTCTCTAAATTCTGTCCTTCTTTTCACCTTCCACCACATCCCCAGTCTTATCAGTGACTGCTATAAGAATATAAGACTTTTGTGGAAAATTAAGAATTCCTCACAACATCCATAAACTGCCTTTCTCTGTAACCTGTTTATCCTTACCGAATTCCTCCTCATTCATATTAAGGATATGTAGGGAATGCAGCAAGATGAGAAAAATGAGAATCCTCACGGAATCCATGAAGGAAGTCTCCTCTTCTGCTGTCTATCTCTTTCTCTTTGTGGCTAAAAAGAAGCCAAGTTGGGTGATGTGAGTCGTTTTTATTTTTCCTCTTGTGTCATACGAATGTCCCGACAGCGACAGACTTCATGCGCCAAGAGACAAGTATAATTCAACAATCCAATGTTCTGTTGCTCCTGCTACCACTGTGGTGCTGTAGATTGAATTTACTATTAAAAAGAAGAAAGAGGTAGTAGCAGCAACCACATATATTCAATTCATTACAATCCATAAATACCCAATAGTGCTTCCCTTTTTCCTTTTTTAAATATCATCTCACAAACAGAGCAAAATCAGTTTCTCCATACTACTTTTCCCAACTCTTATAGTAGATGAAGTCATTTCGTAGACATGATGGAAGCAAATACTTGCTTTGCTATTAAATCCCTTGTGGGTTGAAATAATGGGCAATACACAGCCAAATGAAACTCAAATTCAAATGCAGATGAGTTGGGTATTAAACATTATTCTGACTTTTCCAATGAAAGAAGTCAGAAAGCCAATCTCAGGCATTTGGGAATGTTCAATTTTGTGTATAAACAAGCAATCCATTAAAACATCAAAGGTAAAAATACTATATGTAACTATTATAGAATACGTTTATTTAGAGCTTGGAAATTATACAAACAAGCAGTACTATATAGTCGTTAGCTAGTACATATTTCATAGCTTATTTATATGAGACAACTGAGGTGGTGGTGGTTTCGTTGATGTCGTCAGTATCATTATTATTACTTTATTGAGAAATTTTAAACCATCACTGGTCTACTATTTTAATATTTTAAATCTAAATATACACATCACCAACCTGTAAACTTATTTTGTCAATATATACAACTGTATTAGGTAAGTCACATTAAGACTGTAATTTAATATTATTAGTCTTACTAACTAAAATACATCACTAAAAAAGGAGTCAGACGGCTTATTATTGTTAAGAAACATGTATTTCATTTTATGACGAAATACAAAAGAGAATTCAATAGTTCATGACAACTTAGGTAGACGAGATCAAATTCCTGAATATAATTATGCAATGTCTTCCAAAAAATGCAAAATATTTAGTATCTTGTGCTAAACTTCTTTTAATGAAATTGCACGTTGCAAATCCTCTATCCGAAAAAGTTACTTTTTTATGATCACCGAAAACGCATAATAGATTGACTGAGCTCAGTCTATTCATTGAATAAATGAAGGAGTCAAGCTACTGTTATGTTTATAATTAGGAGGTAACAAACATTTCACAATTTTAATGTGTATAAAATTAGTTACTATTTATCTAAATGACAAAAGTGTAATGTCAGGTTAAGTGTTAGTAATGCATGTTTGTAATTAATATTACTTGCTAAAACAGTCAGTAGTCTCTTCCCTTCAACTAGATAATTAAGGATATATAGGATGTACTGAATTTGAAAAATTGTATTATACTGGCTTGGTATATTATATGCATAGCTGAAAAATGATTTGGTTTCGAGTGTTATTATTATGCTTGTATATATGGCGCTATGGATGAAGTTTTAACACAAATTCAGATCTATGTAGTCCATTTCAAATAAATGATTATGGTTTTTGTGGGATAATCGGTGCTTCTCCATTAACACTTATGATTTCAGAATGATTACTAACATCCGATGAACTAGGTATTTCTACAGATATGATAGGATTTTTTGAAGAACTTGTAACAGATTTGGGTAAAAACTCAGTGATAACTACTGTTACATTGTTGACGGTAACAGGCTGTCTGTGAACTTGGCTTCTATCAATATTTTTCAGTCTCGGCCGTCTGAAAACCAAAGGAAACAACTGTAATCAAAACCCATATTCTTATTCCATAAAGTTTATGTGATAGATTATATTACATATTGCGAATTTTTTTCTTTGAAATTTTCGCATCAGGATTGCTAGACAAGTTATGTAATTTTCTTTCTTTACTGTCTTCCCGTCGCGGTTGCTTTGGTGGTGGCGCTGGAATTGTTTGAGCAACTTGTTGGGCAACTAGCTGCGGATTCAGACGTGGTTTTCTATTATAAATATAATACATTTTAGCTTTCATACTACTATACAATTTATACAGCAAGGCACGAAATTGCATACCGTGTTGAAGTTCCTTTACGAACATCACACATGGAACATTTAAAGGCTTCTGCAGTGTTACGAAAGGTACACACACTGCAATCCCAGAAGTTTCCTTCTAGTCCTTTTGACTGTCGTTTTTGTCTCCTGTGATTAAAAAAAACAAATTTAAAATTTTTTAATGTGTAACCAAATTTTAACGATAAAAGGTTTAGTTCGAAACTTACTTCTGTGCTTGCTTTTTGGTGTCCATTATTATAATCCTATAGAAGGAACTTTTACTACATCAGTTCAGAAATCACAAAAATTTATAAAATTTTTATTGTCTCTAATCTAATTAAAAAGTATTTCAAGTAGATGATCCATTATTGATTATTATTTGTGATTTATTTGGTCTTAGGAACTACGAGAACAAAAATAGATCTATGCAAATTATTTGAAAATGCGACTAATTATCTAAAAATCTTGTTCTTTTGAAACTCATACATACATAAGAGGCTGCAGATACGGTAAAGTTTCCGCAATAAAAATCCTACTAGGATGTAGGATATTACGCTAATGTAATACTATATACTTAAAGTGGATAATTTGCCCGAAGACAAAGGTATCTCAGTAAGAATTAGGAAAGGCGTTGCAACATTGCGACAATTAGTTACACATGATATTACACAATTAGATTCAATCAGAAATTCCGAAATAATAACGTCACAACTAATGAATTAATTGCCTTAAAAGAGAACACTTCTTGTGAATAGTAATATGTGATTTGAGTTAGTTAATTGAGGACATGTTATATATATTTTGAGTTTGTGATTGTTTCACGTTCAATTAAAAAAGGGTGTAATTAAAGAGATGTAATAATTGTGTGTCAAATTCGGATCATATGGATTGAAGTGGAAGAGAGAGAGAGAGTTTCCCGCAATCATTCCCACTTCTCGATGATTCATCCCACCGCCACCATGCAAACGCTCTGTTCAAATTTTCAAATCTCCCTCCATCCACAACATATTTCAAATCCTATGCAGTAAACACCAAAATTATTACATGGCTACACAAAAATGCATAGTAAAATGCAATAAACGCATAAAATAATTAAAAAAATATAGAGATAACATTTGTGATTATGATTGGACATTTTTGTGGATATGAAAAATTATGAAATGAATCAAAAATACGTAAGTTATATCCGAGCTCAGCTCTCGGAACTTTGAAACACTAATGGTAAAGTTGAGTAGATTTATGTAGAAAACTTAAGTACATGTCTCATATGAGTATTTTTGTAAAAAATGCAATGAACGCGTACGTAGAGCGATATTTTGATAAAAGTTTTTTAATTATCGCGACAATGATCTAACAAAGATTTAGACTCTACACATCGTAACTATTTTGAAGCAATTCTACAAATTATTTCAACAAAGAATAACAACAAACAGCGTTTCATAATAATATGTAACAATATAATAGGTCATCTCAACAATTTCAATAATTAAAGTGTGTCTTTGATATTATTCTAATCTAAAATCTATTACACTTGTCTCGTCATTATGGTGTATTGGAACATTCTTTTAGGAATTATAGATAAATTGAATTGGCGTAATCTTTACACTAACATAAAGCAAGTATGTTACATGGTCTTGTTTTGAATTAATAATAAATCTAATTAAATTAATTTATTATGGATACAAGTCAATAGAATTATATAAAAAGACATTTTCCAAAACCATTCATATGCTTTGCAGATAATGGCTCCGGTGTGATTTAAATTCAAAACTAATTAATTGGCATAAAATTGAAAATAGTATAATCGACACATGATGACACTTTAGGAAGGAAACCAGTCATAGTATTTTAAATCACATAATATAGTAGCATAATAGCTCATACAGTCTCAGAGGGAACTAATTCAAGTTATAATCAAAATTGAAAAATCCCTCTTTTATGCGTCATATAACATGGATGTGGGAGCATTAATTTTTAAGGAAAACAAAAGGAGGAGAGAATGATTAAAAATAAAAAAGAATTACACCGTTCTCTCATGAAATATAAAAAAATGATAGAAATTATATCTTTCCGGATGGAATGTTTTATGATGTAATCTATTCATTTTTACTCTGAATTTTAAAGTAATCATTGCACTTGAACACTTCGAGTTGTAACATTGTAAGGAGTATTAATTTCTTATATTCGCTTTTACAATTAAGGTACGAGAGAGCTAAAAAATTGTACTAATAAAAATAGTGATAGTGATGAGACCTGCAGAAGAGCAGTAACAGTAAAATAAAAATGTTACACAAAGCGGTTAAGCTTAGAATGTCAAGAAGTCCGATTCCAGCAGTCTGTACTTTCAAAAAAATTGTTACTAAACACTATACTATAGTTAAATTTGAGATTGGAACTCTCTTCCTGTCACCAACAACAATTATCCCCTCAAATCAAACCTCCGCCTGAGAAGTTATATGATTGTTATTTATTTATGATGTTTATACGAAAACATTTGACCTTAAAAACTACAAAATAAATTCAAGTCCGTATTATTATTATGGCAAAAACTGTCGTAATAGTAGTTCATTTTTAGTCGTTCCTGTTTATGATAAAAATTTTCCGATGAGATGCTCCGCATTCGAGTGACACTACTGATGATGATAATGGTGGGTGAATTGATGTTATTTTTCGTCTATGCAATTTGGTCGGAGGAGAGATCAGTCGACAAGTAGGATTTGAGCGACAGTGACAAGTTGCTCCTTCAAATTTCTGAATGACGGTCTTTCATCAGGATGAAGGGCCCAACACTTTTTCATCGTCTCGTAAACTTCCTTTGGACAGTTCTTTGGTTTCTCCAGAACGATCCCACGTTGTACTCGTTCAACTACTTCTGTGTTCTTCAACCGCCCGTAAGGCATCTTTCCGCAAGTGAACACTTCCCACATCAGTACTCCTAAAATTCCATATAATTTCACTTTGTTATTTTGCTTCATGGTTGATCTATTGCATAATTGTAACAATATTTTTCTCACCATAAGCCCATACGTCCGATTTACTTGAGAATCTTGTGTAGTTGAGAACTTCGGGTGGTGCCCATTTTATAGGGAATTTGGTCCCACCGGAACTGGTATACTGGTCATCGAGAACATATCTGGCTAGGCCAAAATCTGCAACTTTTACGTGATTTTCAGCTCCGACAAGGCAATTTCTGGCAGCTAAATCTCGATGAATGTAATTATGTCGTTCGAGATATGCCATTCCTTTACAGACCTAAAGATGCATATTAATTAAACATTGATAATTTGATTTTAAGAAAAAGCAAAATATGTTTACAAACCTGAGTGCACATATCAAGCAGCATATCTAAATTAGTTTGAAGCGTTGTTTCGTGTCGTCTGAGATAATTGAGTAGAGCACCGTGTTTCATATATTCAGTCACAATGTAGATAGGACGATGCTTGCTGCAAACGCCATACAGTTGTACGAGATTCTGATGCTGCAGTTTACTGCAATTATTACAAAGATAAGTTTTGAAACTTTAGTTCAACCCACTTTATACACCAATTTTTAAACTAACGTCATAACTTTGGCCTCTTCAATGAAATCATCTTCAGACATGGTTCCTTCTTTCATCTGTGATAAGTATTTAAGGTTATTTAATATATGTTTATGTTGAGACGAAATAATTTTAATGGCTAAAATTTCTATTAGTTTACCATTTTGACAGCGACATCAATGCACCCTCTCCACTTCCCTCGACGTACAACACCAAACTGTCCCGAGCCAAGTTCCTCGTGCAACATCAGTTCAGAAGGGTCTATCTCCCACTTATCTAATTTATGTCAAAATATTGGTTAATTCAAACGAGAGCAATAAAGATGTTGGGATTAATCTATAAAAATGTACACTAACCATGTGAGAGACCCGCGGTAGCAGGTGCGCATCGTTCTGCGGACGGAGGATGTTTGAGCCTGGACGCTAAACCTCCACTGTTATGTCGGTGGTAGTTTATCAGATCTGGTATGGATGAACAGCAGTGCTTTTCTGACAAATAAAATTCTGATCGAGGGTTTTGTTTTATATGATAATGTTTCACTTGAGGATGTGGCCTTTGAAAAATCAATAAATTCCAAATAATTCAAATATTCTAAATAATAACATATGAATTATTATTTAGTACTTACACTTTGGTATACAGGGATAGTGTATATAGTCCCTTTGTGGATGAATTACGAACAACGAAACAGCCTTCCTTGTCATCGTAGCGAAGCAGAGTCTCAGCGCGTTGTCTGGACATATCACCCACATACCAGCTATAGAATTTTGAACAATTAATCATTATTGTTTTAACATTTCATTTTAGATATCGAAACAAAGCAATTTTGGATAAATCCAATTTGAAATTTTTCAAAATAAGATGATTTTTTGCCTAATGTTTCGTGATGAGGACGATAGCGATAGGGTGATAAATGAGCTAATTATGAAAACAAAAAAAGAGCCAGCGTTCCCTAATTAACTACCGCTGTCACATTCATCACTACTACAATGAATTTACAATATCTTCTATTAAATAATAACTAGTATCGTCCTATGTGAGAGTGGAAATCGTTCCAATAAGCGTCCTTCAAGGTCGCACATTCTCAACAAGTTATAAGAATTAAAGAACTAATAATAATTCACCAATACTTTAATCGTTTTGCCACACACTCGTTCCAATCATATTTATTTGCAATTTTGTCTATTCATGTGTATATTACCATAGTATATACCCATGATTAGATAAATACATATATTGTTTTACATTTGCTTATGGAACGGATTTTAGTTTGGAACTTTGATTTTTGCTAAATTTCATTATATCCTATAAGTAAACGTAAATTAAAGATCTTCAAATTTGCTTATTTAAAAAAATGTGTTCAAGACCTAAAGAAAGTATGTAAATAGCATTAGAATTCAAAAGTTGAACTATAGTATGAAAGAAGATGGGTGACAATGATTAGTGTGATAATGAGACAAGTTAAAACTTACTCGTATTTCTGTAGACCAAGGAGTTCCTTTTCCTTTACATAGTTACTGGGAATATATCCAACCGCACTGAAATATAAATAAAGAATGAATTAAAGAGAGGTCAAATTAAGATAGAAGAAAATGACCGTCAATTAAATATTCATCTATTTACGCTACCTCAGATCAACAAAGGTCATTCTTTCTTAGGACAATAATAATTTACTCGTAGTCAGTGTTTTACACATTACATTTAAATACAGTCATATAAAAATGTTTATTTAATTACTATTTAAATATACTGATGTCATTTTTTCAACGTCTAAAGCTTTTTTGTCTCACTTATTATTCGCATGTTTCATAGAAAAAGGATTTAATTGTCAAGCTATTTCCCAACATTTTAGCACATTTTAAGAATATTTTTAACAGTTATGTGGAGAAAACGTTTTGTTAAATTTCAAATGCAACACCAGATGTGAATGTCATTAAGGTAATTAAATTATTATATTAAATCCACATGGGAATCAACAATAAAAGTAGCCCAAAAACCGAAATTTCCTATTAACTTTAAATTTTGAATGAGCTTTTAAACATAATGTGATATTTAATGTGTCCATAGTATGTTCTCACATGAAATCATTTATCATTATCACATTCTATAAATAAGAATACAAATGACACATTTTGAGAGACTTTGAAAAATAATGCATAATGAAAATTATAGCTACTTATTGCCGTCATGATGTTATTATTATTACAGTTATTAGTTATTATTTGTACAATTATTTTTCCATTCATCTACAATCTCTAAATAGGTATGAATTTATCAAAAATCACACGAGTGTCTATACACACCACATTTGAATGACTAAAAGATTATCGACTGTTTATTTATAATTTTTGATGCAATTATAGAATTATTCTCTATTAAATTCTTCAAGGAGCAAAGTATTCATATTTAGATACAAAGTAATTTGTAATATACTATGAATTTGATAAGAACTTGGGAAGTAAAAGTGAGCAATATTATTGTGATTTTAATCTCGTCACGAAGTCAACTACCTTCACCTCTTCCTTCCTACAAATCACATCTTTCATCACCTCAATTAAACTTAACAATATCATAAGCTGAAGCCAACACTATCGCAAATCTAACGTCTCCATGAAGCAAATATATAGAATTAATTACAGCAGTTAATACGATTTTTATAAGCCATGCATACTGCATTATGCTATTTTTAGGGGGAATTAATGCAAAGCGGTGGTGAGAATACAAAGAGAATGGAAAACTTTCGTGAGAATAGTCGATAGAGATGACAAGAGCAGGAATCTGTAAATTCAGACTAGAATTATGCCATGGATATGCATGCACATATAGTTTCACCCACTATATATACCTACATGAACAACAAGGTTATAACGCCGACAGTAATTTAAAATCTAAAGCCATGGCAAATTATATTATTGTTGTCGATCAGTTTTATTCCATATCAGATTCACTATAATTGATTTGCATATTGCAATTTCCTCTGGAAATAAGTTTAAAATGGAACCATGTAATAATAATGAGGATAGGACTCTGAATGCAATAATTTCAGATGATATTAAAAAAGTATAAAAAAATGAGAGCAGATTTTTAGAATTGAAAAAGAGGTTCTGGTTGAGTTGCGATGATGCCCTTGTGAACGACTGGAAATGTCACCTCTAAAATGAGCCATAAATCAAGTTAAATGTGTCATTGAAGTACATGATGACGGATTAATCTGTGAAGAAGGATAATTACGTGTTCATTTTCAATTTTCAAATTTCTCTGCACTACCATGCCATATTACCAGTTAACAAACTAAGGAAATGGTGGTGGTGGCACTGGCACCAAAAAAACAACTTAATTGCTCTCTTTCTCATAGTGTCATGATGGGATTTACTTGTTTGCCAATGCCATTCATATTTTTTGCTAATAGACGGATTTGCACTTTACAAAATGATACCAATCAGTGTCACATTTACATTCACGAACCAAGTAGTTGACCAAATGTCGCCAATGTATTACTAATATATATAAATCCTATAAATGAATAAAACTTACCCATTTTTATCTCGAACTTGCCACCAATGCTCTTGAGAATCGTCCATAATTTCATATTCTTCGCTCTGAAATTCAAACAAATTTATATGAAATTCGATTATACAGGATAATGCTTAATCTCATATATGTTCTTCAATAAGTGGACAATTAGCAGTTAAAAGTACTCTGATTACTGTGTACTGCTTATAAATTATAACTGCCTTTACCACTATCGATTATTATTATTGCCTGACATAAAAGAAAAACTAACTATACTGCTAATTTAAAATGTCCAAGGTATTATTTATTCACATAACCAACAACCTCAACCATATGAATTTACTGATATGCAAAATCATCAATCAGTAGTGTAATAGAGTTTGGGTTAGAGTAGGACCATTTAGTTCGCTTTACTTGTCAATTAAATAGTAATTTTGGGTCAAAATCAATTACCTTCTCAAGAGAGAGATCACCAGATTCAATAGCTTTAAACGGATAGAGAGCCACAACCACTCTTCGGGGAGTTGCTGATTTGTCCTGAAATTTTCATAAAATAAAATAATATAACCAGGGCGTTCATTTGAAATTTAAATTCAATTTCACAACTTCATCAGTGAATTACTTCAAATGATATCTTATTTTCAAAGTCAAAGGAATGAATTACTAGAGAAATACGCAAATAATTAACGCTATACTATAAATAATATCTAGTGATCAGAATGAAAAAATAACTTTTATGATAAAAAAGCTAAAATTAATCAGCATTTTACTGACTGTAAATAATAAGTAAACTGCTACTACTAATAAATGTTAAAAATCAGGCTAAAAATGATCGACGAGATTTTTATACTACCATTTTGCATTGTTAAAAATATTAATTTATTGCAAAATTTCCTTTGTATAGAGCTAACCAAAATGTAGTAGGCTCTCTTCATAAAGATATATTTTTTGTGCCCGGAGAGATTATATGGATGGATTGGAGAAGGGAATAATAACAATTTAAAAAAAACTTTGTATAAGGTAAAATCAAATTCATTGTTAGACGGATGTTTATATTTATTTGTATAATTTGTGAATAGTTGAAGCAATTTGTAGAAATAAAGTTTTTTTTGCAAACTCATCCCTCACAGAAAACTACATGTTTGCTTGTAAATCTGCCAACTCTCCATTTCCTGAGTTCTTTTGCCAGATTATTTATTTATTCAATATGAAATATATTCTACGTACAATAAAAGCAATAGCTGTAGATATCTATAGTACATATTGAGGTCAGTAAATTTTATTACGCATTTTTTAAAAATAAATGTAGAATAAATCCATTACCCTTGGCTTGTTGAGTGGGGTGCCGGGACCCCCACCGGTCATTTCTGGGGAACCTGCAATTAAAAAATTAAAACATTTAATAAAAATTACGGAAACAATAATTCCTTATTAGGTATTGGGTCAAAGTGTCACAAGAGACAAAGGTCAGCTACCTCGTATTAAAAAATGTAAATTTACTAGTTCTAACAATTAGAGTGTTTTAAATATTTCTTTCTTTTCTTGTTAAGATATAAGAAGCGATTTTTGGATTGGAAAGAGCCCACGTGGAATATTGCCTTAAGTATTTATGTGCATTAAACCATATTGGGAAACAGTGATCACAGAGCTCTCAGATTGAAACCTGTTTCATCCACTTCAATTATGGAAGGATGAGTCCAAATTTCATGTCTATCTACAACAATTTCTATTCTATATCTTTGATCAACAGTTGAAGATAATTGAAACTCTATACACAGGATAATTCTAGGGAATCTACTCCACAGCGATATGCAGAATGATTTTAAATTCCTCATCAAATCTTGCTGGGAGGTGGTTCTTAATTGTAACATAAATATTGCATAATCAGAATGTAGCTTCTTAGTATTTCTATACTATTTATCTCCCTATAAAAATGTAGATGCTATTGAGTTGAAGTTGTGCTGTGCTGTAGATCGCATGCAACTAAATAATCACTTCTTCTACTTTTATTTACTTTTATTATGCAAATAGGTAACCAGAGAGTACAATTAGCAATTACTAATTTTGTTCCTACACGTTATCATCGTGATTTGTTGGAAGAAATAAGAAATCAATGAAAACAACCTTGTAAATCCCATCGTTTTTCAATGCAACTAGAATTTTAAAATGTTGATTTAACTTTTCAAAGAATTTCTTTAAAAAAATCAACTCCCTTATTCTGATTGATGGAATAACACAGCAGCAGTTTTTCTGAATTATGACTTTGAAATGCATCTCATCTCATTCTTAATTTGTGACCGTCTCAACTTTCCAACCATGTCGTACTACATGAACTGAAATGACAGTGACAACTGCTTACAATTAGAATTAAAAATTAAATCTGCCCGTGAATGAATATAATGAATACTATATAATATCATACTATAAAGAGTTAAATATTTTGAAATTTCTAAATCTTTTAAAATAAGATTTTCTGAAACAACTTTTCTTTAGTCGTATGGAAACCTTGTCTGCGTTGTTGTGATGATTTTCGAGATGAGACTCTGGTTCTACGCTTATAATAATAATAATGCACTCCTCTCAGTTCTCTCAGCTCTTTTGAGAGGATGATTATGAGTTTGTTGCATAATGATTTGAGATTTTAAGAGTGAATGGTGATTTCGCAATACTTTTTACCCCCATCGACCACCATCAGTATACATTTATCACTGTCTGTATGCTGTAGATGTTCATTCTCACATTATATATATATCTTTGTGTAATGGTGTTAAAATCAAAATGTAATTTGGTTTTTGTAAATTTAAACAAAGTATTAAATATGATTAACATAAGCTACAAATTATATACCATTATTAGGCTGAAGTCGACTAGAGGATAGGAGAATTCCATTGATACTGTTATTGCACAAATATTTCCCACTGTTGTTGTTAACCACAGAAAGATTTGTCAAAGATCCTGATTTCAATTTCGAGACAGTACCAGTAGTTCCCCCTTCACTAATTGATAATGCACTCGATTGGTTCTTTCGATTGAAAAATCCAACATTCTGCCATAATTTATTAAAAACCATTTTGAAAAATGCCTTCTTTCCAAGAAACCCAAATTACAATAAGAGACCATGCACCACTTGAACTTAACAACAGAGAGTGTCACATTGAAAAAACTTTTTCGGTTCTCCTAAGAAGATGCCTAAAAACTGAAACTAAAAACGGATGCGCTTATGTAAAATTGTTGCCAGTACAACTGCCATTAAAAATCTGACAAGTGTTTCATTTTTATTCTTTTGGGATAGAGCTGACTGCTAGAACTAGCGATGTGGTGCTATTACTACTACTTTGACTTTTGTTTGTGAGTAGTGCTTAGATGCAAATTGGGAACTGAGTCCCTGAGAAGAGATTTCATCTACCTGTATATACGTACGTGTATTACCTATGTGAGAGAGACTGCATTATTGAATTGAAATTCCACCTGAACATCATGAACAACAATCAACATTCTATGCCGTCATACTCAACACAGGAATCCAATTCATCGCATACAAAAAACAACCAACACCACCATCATCATCAGCTTCATCTTCATCTCCTTTTTTAAAGAGTCTCAATCACCAACACAGCGTCTCTAGTACAACTAATACATGGATTACATTCGTAATTCCTCAACGACCAGTGCTCGGTGATTTTATTATAACGCATTTTTATCAACGTTTCAAATAACAATTTATTCCGTATAGTAAGTAGTGATTGATTTTTTATTATTCTGATAGTATAAATGAAATTATGATATAAATACAAATGTTCATTGTCGTATAAGAAGTTGGAAAATTACACACTATATTCTACAAAGAAATGTGGAACACTAAATAATTCTTGGAAGATTGTATGGAGTCTTTTGTGGTATTTGCATTGAAATGAAATACAAATCTCATCCAACATGGTTTGAAAAACAACCCAAACAAATAAAATAAAACGCATTAGGACTTAAAGCTTTGCCCTGGTAATTAAATTCCTTTCAAATACAGTAAACACATACCTTTAAAACAAACTCCCTTCATATCAATAAGAAAAATTCTTCTCCTAATTTGTATCACAATACATAATTAAATCGTCTGCATGTACAGATGAAACAGGCAGCATTAATTAATTGCTATACTTCTATAGGTATATGTATGGCACTCTAATTCAGCAGAAAATTAAATATTTGTGTGGTGGTAGGCATCAAATTTAGGAGAAAATAAACTTACTTTTATGCTAGTATTATTCCTAAGAATTTAGACATTTGTATCATCGGAGAAGATTATCTCCATTTATAAAACAATATTATACGGGTCAAGAAAAGGACTAATTGTAAGGAGGAATAAGGCTTTAGTAGTCGCGCTTGAATCAAATGACTTATCCGGTTCCATATGCCATATTATCATTGCTATTTTTTAAAGCTAATTGCTAAGCTACATTTTTATAAAATTGAAAGAGCTTATAATCTACAGTTTGTCTCACGAAATGTCCCGCAAAAAAGAAAATAGTATATATATATTATGAAATTAAGGATGATACAGTGATTGTTTCGGTGGTAGTTGCGATGTGAAGAATTCATCCTTGGAGGGAATCATTCAACCCTTTTGCTGTTACTTGAATTGAATCTGTATGCAGAATGTGCAGAAGATGCAACCACTTTACATGGAATTATTATTCTCTTCTGGCATCCGTATTGGTTGTATTACACATTCAAATAAAAAATTACCTTCGAAAGTCAAGTATAGTATTTCGGTGATAAATACATTTTCAACTACATATTAGAAATTCCAATTGAAACATCTAATTTTCTCTAAACATAGTTATGCGAACACTTATTTTGATTTGTACCTATCCTGTAGAAATGTAATTTCAATACATTTCAATTTCACACATTAAATCTCCACAATTTTATTTCTCCGAAAAAATGTATTGGTTGAATGCATCTAATTGTAAAAATGAATGATTCATTATTCAATATATAAAAACCGATACTCATTCATAGAAGACATTCTTCTCAAGTCCAGACAAGAGGGTCGGTTTTTGCAGATAACAAAAAAGGAACAATACTGACTGAGGATTGAAAAAGCCTAACAACCTCAACCTTATTATTTGTGAGCAAAAACTAAATATCTCATGGGAAGATGTACCAATTGAGATGACGAAGATTGGCAATATACGACAGGGCTGCTGATTAAGAGGGATGAGGTTGAATCCCAGCTACTGATTAAGCTGGATACAATTCTTTTAAAATATGATTGAATGTGTCATACCACATCATTATCACCCTCATTGTTGTGTTGTAATAATATGCATACATATGTACTGTGATATTATATTATTTCTAATCCAAGAATAATGGATAGATTTTATTAAGTATTGGCACAATAAGGGGAATATAACTCTGTGTGTCTGTCTGTCATTCGTCCGCCTGTCTGTTTCATGATAACTGCAGAACGATACGATATATCTTTCTTGATTCTGTTTTTCCTATAGCAGCGTAATCGGGATCAAGAAATATGTCAAAGATAGGATTTGATTTTGGAGGTTCTCAGTCACACCCGGCCCTAATAAGATGTCGTCATTGTTCAGCATATGTTGAATTACAACCCCCATGTTAATTATGTCATATCACGCCTTATGAAACTTATCGACTTGATACTGACGTAAGCATTTGTGGGTGT